>NNCF01132055.1:6218-25015 GCA_002313205.1 Laupala kohalensis
ATTATTAGGACGAACTCTCTTCATCGTATTATTTGGGATGGACTCTTGCTCCAAAGTGTAACTTAATTTAGTACGTCCCTCGTGGTCATATGCAATTTACGTGTGCTTTTTTTACAACAAAATTTATATTCACAATACTTGAAAATATACTTCTTATTAAATATATTTTCCAACATTTATGTATTTATCTGCAACGCTTAATGTTGTGTTTTTACCGTCACAAAATATTGTAGCAGTTTCATTATTTGTTTTCTTGGTGTGAAAATAAACGCTAAAATAACATTTAAACAAAAGTGTTTTATTAAATAGACGTTAAAAAGGTCACGACAAGTAACTTTGAAAACGTGCCTGTTATTGCTTATTATATGCGTATTTTTAACGTTTTTTATTTCCTGGAGTGGAATGAATTATATTTATTTTTAAATGAATAAGGTTGAATTTAGGAAACTATCTCAAATCTCCCGTCATTTGGAGATTTTTAGTCCTTTCCCTTCGTTTTGACATAATACATGCAGTTCTATAATTAAAACGCCAGAAAATGACATTCTCTAATCATAACTAAAAGAAAATTATTTATTTATATAATTATATAAAAAGCTCTGGAAGCTATCCGACTTCGTTGGGAGAATGTGGTCTGTGCTCAATTGTACTCTGTCATGCAAAATGACTGACTAAGACGCATTGCCAACTTCTACGAATTTAAGTATTATGCGAATAAACGTCACAGAAGCGAGTGTTTGTTGCAAATAATACAAGTCAATAATACGATAAACTAAAACAGGAAGGAATATCCGATCCTGTCGCTCGATTGAGGAAGAACACATAAGGGCTGCAAGAGCGAGTAAATTGCTTTGATAACCGATATTTAGGATAGATTTAGAAAAATTGAAAGTAGTGCTAACATACAGCAAAGTACACTTATCATTACCCATATGTAACATGACGAAGAAGAAGGGATGCATACACGGTATACAAACCGTGTATCAATATCTAGCAATGAATAAATTAATAAATATCTTGTCAAGAAAGATTGTACCAACTTCCTGTGACTACGTATAGGACAAAAAACCAAGATAGTTTTAGTTCTTTGCAATTAACTAATAAGCACAGAGCGTTACCCTTCATGTTTTGTGTCTTTGGTTTCATTTTCTTTGAACAGAGTTACATAATTTCGACTTTTTTATACCTATCCACAGTGGAATCCTTTTTAACCGGTCTGCTTGGAATCGAGACCCTGATAGGTTACCCGTTTTGGCGGTTAAACGAGGTTCCCGTGAAAAATATATTTTCATTCCAAAAGAGCCAATGTTTGCATCAGGTTAACACGAATCAAGAAGCAAAGGAGACGTAATCGCAACTCATGTGATTGTATTGTGCGAGTATATCCCTTCGGTCAACTCATGTATACGTCAACGGGAAGTTGTCATCTCATGTGATATGCTCTTATAGACTCTTGTCTTATGGGACTACTTTGGTAAATATTGCCTCTTGTAAATATATTGTACAGTCTTTGTGTCCTGACCGTTAGTTTTCCGTGGTTCCCAACGGTGCTCAATGAATATGTCAGTTGCATCTATTTCAGATATAAAAACTTCTACAGTCAAAAGGTTCAAATAAACTACAAATCATAATTTGTCCATGCAGAACTGAGTTTAATATTACGGCAGCAGAAAATAAAAATATCAGTCTTTCTGTAAACATTGTAGACGCGACTGATCAATTCCTTGAGAGTGAATACCAGGGCATGAAACGCACAGTCCACGGCATTAGAGAGTTGAAGGTCCCACAGGGGTTAATGCCAAGCTAAATGTAATTCAAAATATAAATGAAATGCCCTATCGAATTGGAAGTGTAAATTGTATTGTGTGTATGTACATTAACGAACGTGAAAGAATTAAACACTATGATCTGATATAAAGTTTTTAAATTTAATATAAGACCATATATACATACTGCATATATTGTATGTATCATAGTTTGAGAGAAATCAGTCGATGTTTTCTTTTGTTACCTTTGAGATGTTTTTTGAACGATATGAATACACCATATTCCAGGAACTTTAACTTTAAGTACCTTCCAGTTATTATACGAAGAAGGAGAGACTTTTGCAGAACAACTGCAGGGATCTTTGTTTTGAGTCTGTTAAAAACTAATACTCTAGTGGACAGGAATTTTGGCCATGCAACATCAAAATATGTCGCAGCATTACAATGCAACAGAATGGTTAAAAATTAAAAACAAAATTTTCAAAATGTGATTTGTGGTCAAATATATGTTATTATTGTATAATCCGAAACAATTAGAACCCTCCATTTTGAACTTATTAAAATTTTAAGGAATGGCAAAACAAATTGATAACAATAAAATAAATTGCTCCCGTCTATTAGATCTGGTTTGACCGAGCACATCGTGTTCCTCAGACAAAGATACAAGGAACTAGAAGAGTCATCTTGGTGGATGAGGATTGCAAAGTTTCATTAACTGTTATTTAATTAATGCTTGAACGTCATTTTCATGCATTATGCTATAATATTGCAGCACTGTCGGGCACTTCTATTTGTGTAAATAATGAAAAAAAATAAAGAAATATTCAGCATTTTTTGTATTTAACTCGACAATGCCTATGTCCTCAAAATAGTCTTAAAAAATAAATTTTTTCAAACATTATTTTATGTTTAGTTGCTAAGTGTACGCTTAAGCGCTAACTTTGGTCCCAGAAGTATTTTAAATTTCAAGACATTTCATTTCGAGAACATTTTCTTGAAAAATTTGTATGTTATGCTTTACAGAAGGAACAAAGCGCTTCACAGTCACATGCCTTAATATACTTTACTGAGAATTTAATACTTCTTCAGCATCAGCAAAACAAAAATTTTAAGGATTCATTTGATGCCAATTTTTTCGGTTAGACTATTATATGTTTTAAGATTAACCACAAAAAAGATTGAATATTATTCGTAAATTAAGCGTGTAAATAAATTTCTATCTTTAAAAAAATAATCAAGAAAACGTTATTAATGACAAAGCAAATGCAATAATATTATTTTAAGTGGCTTCTATGGATTGTTCTATTGCTATGAACGTCAAAAGTCAACATTAGCGTGTACATAATAGTGAGACTAACAAAGGCACACTAATTGCCCACTTTCATTATACAATTGCCATTAAGCAGAAGGGATCTTTTGTCATTTGGTGGATGTGGTGTGTTCACATCACTCGGTAAATTATTAATTAAAAGAATCATTAGTTTTAAATTTATATTTTGTGCATAAAACGTTTTTAAAAAATAATGTAAAAAATTATATACGCCTGATATTCTTTGAGATGCTTCCTTCACAGCTTATTAACTATTTCTTATATTCTCAGATTTATAGCTAATTGCTCATCAGTAATTAAATTAAAATGTTTAAAAATTAAAAACATACTTTTCAAAATATAATTTATGTCAAATATATGATATTTGTGTTTTATCCGAAACTATTTGAACCTTTCAATTTGAACGTAATTAAAATTTGAAGGAATCGCAAAACAAATTTGTAACAATAAAATAAATGCATTAAATGCAATGAATTAAAGTAAATACCATAATGATATGTTATGTGCCTTCTATGGATATTAAATTGCTATGAAGGTCAAAAATCAACATTAGCGTGTGCAAAGTGGTGAGACTAACAAAGGCACACTAAGTGCCTAGCTTCGTTCTACAATTGCTATTAAGTAGCAGGAATCGTTTGTCATTTGGTGAGTGTGGTGTTTATACATCCCTCGGTAAAATTCGAACAATTATCAGTTTTTTAAATTCATATTTTGTGCACAATAGTTTTTTTTATTAATATAAAAAATTATATACGGGTAATATATTTGATACACTTCCTTTACAGCGTAATATATTTCTTATATTCTTAGTTTTATAGCGAATTTTCCATCTGTCGGGACAATAGATATTAAAATTTTTTGTACTATTTCTTGAACGGTTTGTCGTAACAACTGGCCTTATTGTTTTTATGTGTGGCAATTAGGCTTTGTTAGAATTTCTAACAGGTCTCGGGGTTTTCTCTGTATATTTGCTTCGCTTTAGTATAGTAAAAATGAAAAGTAGCTGTGGACTGGGAGGGGAAAAACCCTCACACGTGTTATGGGATTGTCACCATTTCGCTATTTATCTCCGGGAATGGGACCAACGAAGGAAATAGTGACCACAATAGAGAAGAATATGCTCATAAATAATGAGTGCAAATGTTGTGATTCGTCAATTTTATCTTTTAAAATGTATGACAAAAATATTTTACGTTTTCTGGTACTGTTCAGATTCTGGTGCATATAACACAGATACCAATCGATATCACTGTTTAACAGCAGGTGCAAAGCCTTGCATGTATCCCCCGGAAACATGAGAAAAATATTTTACTTTTTGATTTATTGAAATTTATATTAAAAATATATATAGAAACTAAAACATGTTATGCTTCTGTTTTTTGATTTTCACTATTTTTTAAGGGGAGAACAACGCTCTCATTTAGTCAATAAACGAATATTTCCAAGTAAACATTTAATAAAAGATTTTTTTTACAAAGAATTATTATTATTTCTTATGATACCGGAATTAATGACTATCCAGGAGTTACAGGAAAATCGTGTTATTTATCGCATTTTATTGCCATTTTTAGCGAATGTTGTGCATTGTCTCAGTGAAGACACATTCCACAGAACTGTGAAACGTCATGATCTACAGGTGAGCGCACAGCGGATGTATCTCGGACAGAAGGGAAAGAACTGTGTTTTGTCACCGAGGAAAGCGTGTTTAAACTTAAAATTATTGATCGCATAATTCACAGAATTTTGACAGAAGTTGGGGAACATGAGTAGGGGAGGGAGAAGAAAGGTCATTTCAGGCCCATAACAGACATGCTTCGTGCAGGTCTTGTACAGTTCATCCTTGCAAGTGCCCGCTAACTACGCATCGCTTTTCTTGTGAGGAGCATAACTATATGTTATGAACGTAATACTTATTGGTTATTGTGCAATAAACACAACGGTGACTATTTTTGTATTTTTAAAGTAATAGAAATATACCTAGTATACTCAGATGCCAAAATAACTGAATAGTGAATATAATTACACAAGAAATTAATAAAACGTAGGACATTTATACTGACGATTATTAGCAACGGACATCTCTGCTCCAGTCCGCGTCTTCTAGAAAGTACAGGTCGACGGGGAAAATTGCTCTGCTGCGCTCGACAAACCGCAAGTGTTTTTTTAGATTAAGATGTAAATTTATTGTGAGATAATACAGCTAAAAACTGCGTATGAGCACGCGACAAACAATGAACTAATATTCTTTTTGGAAGAAATCAAGGAAACAACCCATCAATTCCGATAAAGGGTCCTAAGGCAAAAGTGGATTAGACATTTCAGCATAATTCTAAGATAAGAAAAAAATAGTTACGTGTTATAATAGCAACATAATACTAACAAATGTGTTTCTTTAACAAGGTCGACACTGATAAATCGTTCAGTGACCAGTTCGATTAGCTATACTTTTTGACTGACAGTTCATAAAATTTTATTCTTTATTAGGCTAACAATTGCAAAGAAGAGAAGCATCAAAGGGTAATTAACGAGTTAAAATTTCATTTAAGGTTTTAACTTTAGTTGATTTGTAAAACAATTGACGGCATTATAAGCTTTAGTAACAAATCTCCTATTAACTGAAGGTAGTTGTTACGCTGGTAGAGTTAAATCATTAATATATCTGAATTCGGGATAAATGTACGAATTAACTTGTACTTATGGAGATTTCAACTTCAAAAACGTACATTTTCGAATCTTACAAGCCTTTTCTCCGATAAATGAGGGAGAAGAATTAAAACTACTATTTTGAACTGACATAAAGGCTTTGCACCTGCTGTTAAACAGTGATATCGATTGGTATTTGTGTTATATGCACCAGAATCAGAACAGTACCAGAAAATTGGTATTTTTAATTCCTACGCGCGCACTTTAGATTCAGTCAAAAAGTTGTTTCGTTTTGCTGGATAATTTAGAAGTTTGTTTCGGAAACTTCGTCCATAAAAGTTCTTAAGTCTTTAATTTCTTTTTTAATTTTATTATAAATTGGACGTTTATTTTAGAGAACAAAGTATCACTAGACCGGTTATTTTAATCTTCTGTTAATTTTGCAATAATGAGTTATTTCTTAAAAAATTTACGAAGCTAATTTTGTAAATAATAAGAGACAGTTTTCGAAGTTAAATTTCGCACTTTTGGTGCTAACTGTACCTTCTTAATGATTAGTACAGAAGACGATTGTTTTGTAAGATATTATTTATTGTCGGTAAGAAATCGTTGTTATAAAATGATTGAAATTATACCGCAAGAAACGATTTCTTTGGGACATTGTATCTCTTCGTAACAACAAAAGAGTATAATTGTAACATTTTGCTTTAAAATACCATATGGCATATTTTTAACTATGTACCAGGTAATCGCAAAAAATAACTATTATTGCAAGAGCTTTTTTCTGTTATAAAGCGTGTTTGTTGGTAGCAACACCACAACGTTGATGGGAAAAGTCATAATATGATTGCTGAATTTCCTAAGGAGAGGAAACAATTCACATTATACGTTATCCGCCCCTTCTTTAAAAAGCGAAAGAGAGAGAAAAGAAATGAGTAATAAGCCATGACTATGAAAATTGTCGTTTCCCATTATATGCTATGCTAAGAAAGATTCACTTATCTACGTGATGTCTTATTTTAGACCACAAATACTTAACTACAATTGAAAACAAAACTGAAATTTTATTTTCTATACATTTGTATACCTTACTTATATCAAGAAACATATTTGTATATATCAAGATATATTTCTTCGCATAAAAGTGAAACAAAATCCGGACTATATCGCTGTTGAAAGGTAAGGATTAAAAAAATGTTACCTCAGTCAATTATTTTGTAGTGAAGAAGTTGAAAATTATTATAATAATTTCCACTATTTCTTACCTTGAACACATGTTTAAATTGTGACTCACATGAAAATAAGCTTCTTTCACAGGAAAATAAAATTCCATTTATGGAACCAAACAACTAACTCTGAAAATAACTGTCAATGAGACTCCTTTGCACTGGCACTGTGGAACACATTTCTTTGCTTCATGTTGGTAACGAAGTCATCAGAGTTTTCCTGTAGATATGACTCACACCCTATACAGGGGATAAGCTTCATATGCTGAAAGAGCGCTTTTACCCGGTTTCAACATACTTACGTGGCTTACTTTAAATGCAATGTTTAACTCACAACTTTCAAGTACTTAATTGGGGAGGGTAAGTTTACGTTGTCTTGGGTTCGAGTTTCAGTCCGTCTCATATTTCATTTGACCTTAGATGATGTGTATTTAACATATGTTCCAAGTCGGAACGTTGTTTCTAAATTTGTATGAAGAATCTAAGGAAAGCCATCTGTTATAGCGTTTGCACATTCCAGTGGAGCAAATTATGTTCGGAAGTGAACGTCCTTAACACGAACAATATTTTACTTGCACATCGCGTATTATGATATTTTATTGTTATTTTGTTGGTGTATACTTGGTTTTCGTCTTTGTAGTAACAATATACGAATAAATAAACAAAAATTTTATAAATATTTTTTGTCAAAAATCAGTTGTAAACTGGGTATGACCACGTGGAGGACTGTAACATCACACCTCAAGCCCTGATGCGATATAATTTTTTCTTTGGTAGAAGCGTGATCCACATAAATACCAAAATCCCTGTGGTAGTTTTTGTCGCCACCACCAGCTCGGTTTTCCCGAGTAATTAATCACACGTGTAATAACAATAAATAATGTTTTATTACAAATTAACTAGAAATCTGAATTTACAATGGAGACAAACTCCCAAGATCATTAATACATCTAATAATCTGTTATTACACAAATAATGCTGTCAGAGAGCATTAATTACACTTGGTTAAATATAGTTGAAGACAACTAACTTGTGAAAACCCTCAGGTTATCTGATCCTTCGAAATTATAAGTAGTTTTCCCCAACAACTAACCGATACTAGTTACGACACTCGCAACTAGTAATGACTTCATTAAGAATACCGCAGCAGCCTAACGAACATCTGGTCTCCGCGACCTAGTCTTAGCTCAGTCACATCTCAGTGCTGACGGATCTCTACATTCCCGCGTAAAGAGTCTGTGAGGAGCTTCACTGCTCCCAATATATACTGTACAAGACGTCACGTGATCAGCAAATAACCACACATTCGCCACCACCGTGCAAACACTCCTTTTGGGTCACCCTTTTGGCTTCTAGGACCGCAGAGACTGCGCCGTAAAGGACGAACCGCCATGAGCGTCACCTAGGCGCTTCGCAAACACCCTTTTCGTTGTTCTATTTTCGGCACGTACTTCATTCATTACTTCGTAGAATTCTTCTTTTCTTTAGGTACACCTAAATTCCAGTGGGTCAACGTCGCCGGCCGCATTCTCCGAATAAACGTGTACGGACCTTCCCTAAAAGTGAAAGGTGTTCGTTCAAACAATACCTCAATAACTGAATAGGCTTAGGGTGGGTCCCAAGCTCGTCTCATTTCCGTCTTAGCGCCGACCGGCCACTTATTGTAAGATTCTTAAAAGCATCCGGCTAGGAAAATGCTAAGAAATATTAATATTTCACAAATCGATGGCATGTCCTGCCGCCGACGTTACAGGGACATTAAATAAATTATTCTTCGGGAAAAAGCTAAGGACGAACTGCCATCAATTCCGATCAAGGGCGCATGGGGAGTGCCGAATTTAATTTTTACAAAAGAAATCTTGTAATAAATACCTACTGTTATCTCCTTATTACTCAAAATAATATGTTAATAATAGGACACAAAAATTAAAGATTATTTTTAAAAAGTCTTACTGTCATTTTCACCCAAGGACGTTCTGCAACTACCCTGAGAAAAACCGTCGTAAAACGCTGGCCAGATTGCTACTACATAGATAATGTACACAACCGTGCCAAGGTTGCGTACAATTAGAAAGAAACCATTAATAAACAAAGGTAGTAAAATGAACATACATGAAAAATTAATATCAATATCTAGAGTACAATACCAATGACGTGATAAAGTACAAGAAATATTAACATCACTTACGTCATCCGAAGACATGTGGAAAACAAGATTAATTAGGAAAATGAAACTCATTAACTTTATTTAATAAAATGTGTAAATTTTATCACATTGTAGAAAGAATATCTCATTAAAAAGCTTTAAACCGCGAATTTAAAGTGATGCAATTAATTTATATCATTTAGATTTTTTGGAAAAGGAATTATACAAAATGTTTCGGGAATGAAAGGGGCCTCATTGACACATCAGGACATTGAATATTAGCATTATATCGAGTGATGTGTTCGTGAACTAGTCTATGTCTTCTAATGCAAGGATAGGGTTTTAATAGTTCTCTCTTAACATACACGACTGCTTTATAAGTATACATAAAAGAGAGAGGGAGAATAATTAATTTTCTAAAAAAGGTTTTTACGGATTTCGGGGGTTAGATTTACATATAATTGGATATACCACGCACTTTGCTATGGTCATTACTTCCATTTCTCAAATCTTTAATTAGTGTCTAGTCCTACCAAGAAGGTATAATGTATTTAACAATGTACGTTACATTTTTCTTTATCAAAACTTCTGTTACAACATGTTTCGGCAATTTGTGGCACAATTTAAAAATTTCGAAAGTTAATGAAATTCAGCCTCCTAACTGTAGACTATAAATCGTGTTGTACCCCGAGAAAGATACAAACCACGTATTAGCTTACTATCGTGTGAAGAATTACTGTTAGACGTAATGGACCCCTCAGACGCACTTGAAAACGAGAAGCACTAAAAATTAGGTTAATGTCGTTTCGATTCAAAGGTTTCATAAGCGACCCAAGCCTCATCATGCTTAGAAAATTATCATCTTTGGCGTAACGTGTCGTAAGTCAGTACACAGCTCTAACGTATTGTTGACTTGATCGAACTTTACCGACGTAGTCTTGTGGCAACCAATCACTTCCTGGTGAATTTTTGCTCTGCTCTCGACCACGTTAAAGCTAGAGCTACCATTCGAGGCACTTGGGGTACGTGAGGTGAGGAATGCAAAAGTGCACGTGGTTTTTTTAATCGGAACTCCACATCCCGATTCCCAAAAAGATGAACTTGAAACAACGAGAATTACCGTTTTGGAGGTATAATCGAATAGCCCTTCAAAAGCACATAGTTGAATCTCACTGTAAATTCTGTGTTCCTTAAGAAGAGGGTTCTTACCAAATGCACTGTCATTCGCTTTGTCAAGAAGTCAGACGATATGTTGGACAACATTCATTCTCTTGTGTTGTAGTTTCAGGGGATTGAATAAAAACGCGATCTAACGAGTTGCATAAAATCAATGGCGCTCTCTGAAACGGCAAAGAAGATAATGGCATACCGTCCATTGTTGTTGCGTAAAATATTCAAAGACATTATTCCGGACAAAGAATACGACACCAACCATTATGTCTCGTGGTACATGTACTCGCCCAGAAAGTATCCAATCTATCCGGTTTGAAGCGTTTATGTGATATCATTAGCGAATGCAATTGCTCATTGTACAATAAATTTCTTCGTACGAGTCTATCCTACTTGGAAGACGTCTTTATAACAGNGCAAGGATTCTGAGGGAGATATGGACCAACATCCATAAATTAAATCTTAATTGCTCTCCCAAAGTTTTAAAGAAACAAATGGTTCATAGAAACAAATGGAAATGATCTGTAAAAGACAAGATAAAAAAAAGATACTCCAGAACAATGGAGATGCAAATAGAACGAAACCGTATTAATATATCTTTTAGGAACAAATCACAAATTTTCTAAGGAAAAATGTATCATTAATGAAAATTGAAGAAATTACGGTACATTTTTTACTTTCTTGCCGTCTCTTTTCTGTTTGTCTAGTGAATACATCGAAATTGGTGTCCCATATTCCATCACACATCTTATCAAAGAACAATTTATTTATAAGTTCACGTTTAGCGTGTGTTTTTTTGGCTCAATGAGAATAAGGAGCTTGAAGTATTGACCTAAAACGGTAATATTTAAGTAAAAAGACATTTCAGCATCAATCCAGTGTTCCTTATTTATGATTCATATCCATTCCATAAATTTTATTTCCGGGCCAATCAGTCAAGGACAAGTAATTTGAAGGAATCAGTTGATGGGAGAACTATCGTGTGCACAAGAAACGTTTAATGATGTTTCCTTAATATATACTGATGATTGTTTTGATGTAAAGAAAATGCGGTAACACTCAAAAAAATGAAGTCGTCAATATCATGATTTACATTTATGACTGACGTAACACGGCGGAATATACATTTGCAATAAACTCTTTTTTTATTTAGTACACTTGGTATTGAAAATTTTAAACATGACCTTTGTCCAAACAGGATTTACAGCGAACGTTTTGTTTAAGCTACTCTAAAAAAGACTGTATAATGTTACAAATAAAAACCTTAAACCACCAAATACCCCAGGGGTCGACTACGACATGCGAGGGAGCCTTGTCAGTAAAAACCAATTTGGGTGTCCATGAGATTCGAATGGGGGTCAACAATAGTGGATATCATTCACTCGGGTCGTGACCAGAATTTTGGGTTTCATGAATATAATAATTCACATAGTGTATGTATTATAACAAAACGAAATATAAAATTTAGAATGGCAAACAAAACAAAAAAATTAGCGTAAGCTAATGTAATGGTGTATTGGTTCGCCCTCATTCACCTGCGACTACTCATATCTTCTCTGGGTTCGTGCCTGTATTTTGATCAAAGGAAGGACACATACTGGAGTTCATACTAGAAAAACGCGTTATAAAGAAATTACCTCAGTTATTTTAATGTTAACACACAACTCAAAATACTACCCTTTTACATCCCTCAAAAAGACATTACACGGTACACTGAACTTAACGCATTTATTATCATCAAAACAAGACAACAAATACTTTAGTGGAAAATACATTATATTACATTGAGGATTGATTAATACTTTTATATCACGACCCATAGTTCTCAATAAATAACTAAGTTCAATAGTTCACTGTTTGGGCTTTCATCATTTGTTAATAAGTCACTCACTATTCGTCTCGCCACTGCCCCTATTATCTATAGTTGGATGCAACCAACTGTTGCGTCCTAACTTACAAGATGAGAGCTGATTCAGTCGATGTGAAAAATGAAGTGCAGACTTTCATACGGCATTTCAGAAGGTCGGCAATGGCGCGTGTATTCGCTCCAGCAGGTGACGTCATCATTCTTGGAAAACCACCATCTAGTTCCGCGAAATAGGAGTCCCAAGAGCCGAGCTACCGCGGCGTTTTTGGACCGATGGAAGAGATCAACTCGGCGGAATTTTCAACAAAGTTGTTGTTGTTACAACCTAATGTTTTAGCGGTGGAACATCTTTTAACGAACAATAGTAAATTGCTTATAATTTAAAAGCATTAACAAACATACTCTATGATCCGAACGTGAGTATCGATTTGAAAATATTCTGGGACGTGAACTGCATCTCGAACGAAAGAACTTTCTAAAATCTAAACTGTCTGAATACCAGATCAAACGAAAATGTGAGAAATTTCTTAAAGTACATTGTAAGATGGTCTCTAAACTCGAACGAAAAATGTGAGATGTGAGCTGAGATGATTGACACGAAGTTGAGCCCATATTGAGTCGATTGAGAGTTATCTTGATGTTGCAGTCGCTTAAATGGGTCTTCTGTTACTACGTCACTTACCATTTCCACCCACGATCTAAAATTTTGAACAGTCATGAGACAGTTTCTCACATTGAAATCGAATGCGACGTTTCTTACAAACTACGTGTTATTTTTGGTAAGATAAAATCTGCTTTTTACGCTCTTATTTAGATTGTGTATATGAATGAGTCATTTTAATCCAAACTGCAAAAAAAATTATCCTATTCTTTTTGTCTTCGCCGCTTTCTGTTGTGGCCACCGTTCGTTTGAAATACATTTTGTATTGAAAATAATCTATTAACTTGGATTTTTTTGTAAATTAATCAAATCTTACAGTATGTTCAGTGTGTATGTCATTTCTGTTACTTAACCCGCATTATGGAATATGTCGAAAAAAGCTTTTAACCACTTTTTCATCTTGATACATGGTGGAATCTGGTTTCTCTGCGGTTGCCAAACTCCTACAGGAAAAACAACACGCTGGACTTCTCTGAGAAGGGTGATTTGAGATTTAACCAAAATGAATTGATGCCAAAATTTGAAAATTAGTTGTAAATCATTAGGACCATCCTTTCTGCTAAAAGCATTTTCTTTTTGCTTTGTTTTCTAAGTAATAGATACTAAATTTGAATTCAAGTAATAAATGTATAAAAAGTTAAACGTTATCTTTATGTTTCTCAAATCACAGTTTGAAATTAAAAATATCAAAGTGAGTAGCACTATACCAGCTATCAAAACAGTTTTGAAATTGATGAATCTGCAAAACTTCAATATTAGATGAGCGGGGGGTGTACCTAAATCCGAAAATCCAGACAAGTGTTCCTCGAAACACAAATGTTTGTGGACCTCTGCGTAAGATGTAATTAAGTCGTAGCTTAAGGGCTCATATCTCAGTTCCTGTTCATCTGACGAAAAAATTACTGAAGACAATATTTTCTAGAAATTTTGTCAATTTTTACTTTAGAGCCGACGTGGCTCTAATGCTCAGTGGGTAGAGCGCTGAATTACTGACTCAATGACCGGAGTGGAAATTTTTTAACACTCTCGAACATACAGAATGACTCCCAAACCTATTCCCAGATCTGCTGTAAAATGAGCACCAGATCCATCCTGGTGTCAAACCGGCCGGAGCGAGGTGCTGACCACAAATCGGCCTTCAAATGTCGAGACCAAGAAATTGCTGAGCTCTACCTTCCGTGAACATCGGAAAATATTAACCATACAGGCTTGAAATTTGTAATGCATCTTCCTTGGTTGTAAGCTGCATGAGCTAAAAGAAGTTATCACGTACCTTCTCCTCGTANGTTGTTTGATAGTTTGATTTTGCCACATATTTCTTTTAACTTTACTTTGTCGTATAGTCGCAGGTTTGTCGCAAGATTAGACCCAGTACACTTTTTAAGGCAGACGAGTTGGCCTGGGAGCGCTATCGCTTTATGAGGAAATTTCACGTGTAATCGAAATCAAAACATTCACCCAGATGTTCAGCGCTCTACATATTTAATCGCAATATATATTATAATAATGTATGTTTTTTTGGTGTTGATTTATAATATTCTCATAGTCAGAGCGCGTCTTTCTCTTACTAGAATGTTTGTGGATAGAACATTCTCGAAACGGCGGTTTCCTAAAAAAACTTTCATTTTATTTATAAATA
This sequence comes from Laupala kohalensis, assembly GCA_002313205.1. NCBI lineage: Eukaryota > Metazoa > Arthropoda > Insecta > Orthoptera > Trigonidiidae > Laupala > Laupala kohalensis. The sequence continues at coordinate 20,667 of NNCF01132055.1, forward strand.
ACAATTGAGTTTATTGGCACGAGTCTATGAGAGTAGATTATGGTACCAATTGGAGTAGTGTATAGAGATCGGCCGATCATTAGCATTGCAAAAAGACGACTATTGGTGGATTATTGATCGATTGTTGGCATTCAGTTTATTTGTTCATTTAAAAAAAAAGATTATTTCGTCGGATGTTAATTACGTTCTCATATTAGTTGTTCGAGTCAAGAAACTTTTCGTCTTTGGTCCGTCGCTGACAGAGAGGTTCAATGCTTCGGTGAGGGGTTCGACGTCTGCAGCTCCGCGTCTCTGGAGCACAGTTCGTTTGAATCGCAACCAGACGGAATCTGGAGCTGCCGTGACTTAACTTCGCTTCTCTGCTTGTGCGAGAAGTGCTTGAGCTACTTCCAGCGAAATGCAAGTGCGGGAAAGGCGATGAGACAGCGGGACATGTTTTCTGGAATTGTGATATTCACGTGAAAGAAAGAGAATGGGATATGTGGTATTTGAAAGAAAGAGGAATCAGGAATATGGCACGGAAAAATAAGTTAATGCAAAACCTGAAGAGATATGAGAAATACATATAATATTTCTCACAAATCGGCCTATTAAGAGATATTTTGAACATGGAGGATCTATCTATTTATCGAAGTGAAAGACTTTTGTATGACTAATGGAGAAATCTCGGAAACTATTAACCATACAGACTTGAAATTTGTAAAGCATGTTCCTTGGTTGTAAGCTGCATGAGCTAAAAGAAGTTATCACGTACCTTCTTCTCGTATAGGTACGCGGAAGAAACCTTTCAATCGGATTTGTTGTTTTAACAATATAAGTTAACTTCTTATTTCGTATTACAAGGAAACAATAATACTTGTTACTGCTTTCAAGGTAAAATATACTCATAACTGTGCTCATTCCTCTTAGATGAAAATTTTATTTTATTTTTTGTTGATTTTCGTAATAGGGTATATGCATTAGCAATATCTTGTTATACTGGAATAAAACAAACAATTATTACATGAAATAAAACATTTGTTTATATTTGTCTTTTGAACCCTGCATAGCCTACGCACACAATATGTATGTTTCAATAAACTATTGTTTATTTGACTAAGTAAAGGATCCTTTTCTGATTTAATATTTGAATTTTTCAATTAATTTTGTATACATAATTTTAATTACATTTTTGCGACCTTTTAGGTTCGAATAATGGAAATATTTGGCGAGGAGCTCTCTACGTTTGGTCTTGAATTAAAGGTGTCGTCCAGTGATAAACATATCGACAGGGCAATAGAACATGATGGTAATATGAGAATTGAATATAGCTTTANTTAGAACATGGTAATATGAGAATTGAATATATTCTGACAAAATTTATTTAATGTTCAAGATTTAAACTTCGATGTGAATTAATTTTAGTAAAGAAAATACTAAAACTGACTTCTGAATTAGTCCACTTTTCTTGTGTTCACGTTTTTTAATTGCTACTGTATTATTTACGGTTTCCGTCACTTAATTGTTGAATGTTGTTCTGACCCACGCCCTGTATGACGACGTTATAGACCCTAAATGTCCACTAAGCCGGTTAATTTCAAAATCTGTTACAATTTTTTTATAATAGACTAACTCTTTAAGAATTAAAGAAGCTAATTTTTTGAGTATTGAGAAACTGCTATAGAGTTTAAATTTCGCACCTGTTGTGCTCATTATAGCTCCCTAACGATTGATAAAGGAGAAGAGATTTTTTGGAAAATGTTATTTATTAACGGTATATTATATGTAATATGAAATAATTAAATTGAACAGCAAGTAAAGGTTTCTTTGAAGCACTAAATCTTTTCGCAACATAAAAAATGTATAAAAGAGGGAGTTTCCTTTAAAATGTCATGTAGCAATTTTTTGTGTCTAAACCCCGTAAATGACTAAAAAAAGTATTGCAGGTTTTTTTTCTTCTGACATGGAGCGTCTTTGTTGGTAGCAACGCCACATCGTTGATGGTAGAAGTTGTAATATGGTTGGTGTATTTCATAAGGAGAAAAAAATAATTCACATTATAAGTTTGCCGCCTCTTCTTTCAAAAATAAGAGACAATGAAAATAAATCGGTAATAAATTATGGTTATAAAAATTGTGGTTTCACATTACGTTTTACGCGAAGAAAGATTGACTGATCTGCGTGCAATTTGTGATGTATTACTTTAGACCAAAAACGTATACCTACAATTGAAAGAAATTGTTTCTATATTGTATATTGTACATTTGTATACTTTACATATATCAAGATATATTTCTTTGTATAAAAGTGAAACGGAATCCGAACAATATCGCTGTTAAAACGTAAGGAATAAAACAAGACATGGTTTTCAATTAATTTTTCGAGTAGAAATTTATTGAAAAACGAGCAGAAATTATTGAAATAATTTCAGCTGTTTCATACTTGAATACACATGTTTTACTTGTGACTCATATGAAAATAAGCTATTTTAAAACGTAAGTTACAATACATTTACAGAACTAAAACAACTGCAGTTAGAAATATTTGTCAAAAATACAACAAGGCAATGGCATTGTGGAGCGTATTTCTTTGCTTCATGTTGGTAAAGAAGTCTTCAGAGAGTCTTCTTCCACGAAAGGGAGAACTATGGAACTCAACTGTAGCAACCACATCTCGAACAACAATACCTACAAAAATTGTGAGTACTTCTTTACAATTTTCGTTCTCTAGCTAGGATACAGATGTGTGAATATAATCAACACATTTTTAATTCACAAATTCTGAGTACCAACTCGGGGCTGGAAGACTTTGCCAAGAGAAAATTGCTCTAGCTCGGGACTCGAATCCGGGACCACCTGCCTTTGGCAAGAGATAGGCTACCTGTGTACCACACGCCACGACTTTTTGAAACCTTTATGCTGGGAGCGCTTATGCACGGTTTCCACGTACTTACGTGTCTTACGTTAAATGCAATATTTATTCTCAACTTTTAAGTACCTACTCGGGGAAGTTAAGTTTACGTTGTCCTTGGTTCGAATTTCATTCCGTCTCAATTAATACGCGGCTTTAGATGATGTATATTTTACACATGTTCGAAGTAATGTATTCTAACGTTGTTCCTATATTTGTAGATAGATTCTAAACAATGCATTTTTTTCGTTTGCAAATTTCATTTCGGCACATTTTATTTGAAAGTGAAGGTCTTAAACACGAAAGTGATTTTACAAGCACTTCGGGTATTATGTCACATTTAATTGTTGTTGACGTATACTTGTTTTAACGTTTATGAGTAACAATTTGTGAATAAATAAGCAAAATTTTTATAAATATATTTTGTCAAAAAAGCAGTTGCAAACTGCGTATGACCACGAGGGTGATAATAAACAATGTTACTCTTTGTAGACAAGCAAGGGACAATACGAATAATTTCGATCCAAGGCCCATGGGAAGTAGCGAATATTATATTTACGAAACTAATTGTTCAATAAATACCTTCTCTTATCCAAGAATTAGAAGAATTGTAAATAATAATGCACGAAAAATTGTAGGTAAATAAAATAAAAGTATTAATGACATTCCCGAGCATGAAAAATCCGCAACTACCCGGAGTAAAATGCTGGACTGTACACGTCTAAAGAAAAATTGTACACAAACATGCAAATGTTGCGTACAGTTTGATATAAACAATTAATAAACAGAGGCAGGAATTTCAACGTGCATGAAAAAGGATTTTAATTAATATTTAAAGTACAAAAACAATGGCTTGATAAATAAAAATCAAATACGTCATTTGAATTTGTAGAAAAAAAATATTTATTAGGAAATTGAAGATCTCATAAACTTCCTTTATTAAAATTTGTAAATTCTTTCACTTGGTAGAAACAATAGCTCATTAAAATCTTATAACCGTTGATTTAATGAGATTCAATTTGTTGATATCTTTTAGATTTTTGGAAGGGAATTATACAAAAAAATTTCCAAATGACAAGGGCATCTTTGGCAAAGGGTGGTTGACACGCCAGGACGATGAGTATTATTCTTATTACGAGTGTTGTGTTCGTGAACTAGACTATTTCTTGTAAAACAAGAGTGATAATTTAATTGTTGTATCTTAGGAAACACGATTCCTTCATAAATGTATATGCAATATAGAGGGGTAAGATCAAATTTCCAAAATAAAAGTTTACATGAATTTCGTGGGTTAAATTTACATATAATCCTATGCGGTTCCACACTATTTGCTAGATTAATTACTTCCATTTCTATATGTTAATATCGTGTCTTGCCCCATAAAGAACGTATGATGTATTTATTTATACACTTCCATCTGTGTTATGAATCGTTATATTAATCCATCTGTGTTCTATGGA
>NNCF01132056.1:0-53051 GCA_002313205.1 Laupala kohalensis
TAGTGGACTGGACTTATTCTGGACGATTTCCCAGCTCGAACGTGACCATTTTCGAAGTGCCCCCCTTAACAATAAAGTTGCCCCCCCTTAGTTCAGGAACAAGACATAGAACTGATCTGGACGAAATGGAAGAACACCCTTCTATTGGCAGCAACAGAAGTCTGGGACACAGTTAAACCAACGAGAACAAAGAAAGCAACACATTGGCGGACTCCTGAAATAGGAATGTTGGTAAAAGAAAAGAAGAAAACATGGAAGAAATACCTTGATTTAGGAACATTAAAAACTTGCGAGGAATATAGGAAACAAAGAAATATAGTAAAGAAAGCAGTTCAGGCGGCCAAGAAATAAATGTGTGAAAAGTTCGGGGAAAACATGGACGAAAACCACAAAGAAAACCAGAAGCTTTTCTATAAAATTTTGAAGAGTATGAGGAAACAGAAAGACTGCCCTTTGAAATTCATCTATGATAAAGAACAGAATTTACTGACTGAACCAAAGAAACTAATGGATAGATGGAAGAAATATTTCCAGGGACTTCTGGAAACTAATGAACTAGAAGAAGAAATTAAAACTGATGGAGATCAGGAATGACAAGATGACATACAAAGGAATAAAGAACAATTACAATGGAAGAACTACAGAAAGCTATAAATAAGATGCAGCAGAACAAGACAAGATAGCACTGGAACTGATCAAATATTAGGGGAGAAAAGCAGAGGAAATACTTCTGAAGATATTTCAGAAGGCATGGATAGAAAAGAATATTGTAAAAGACTGTGAAGTGTCTATCCTTGTACCTATTTTCAAAAAAGGAGATAGTACGGAATGAAAGAGGAATCGCACTTGTTAGTGTACCAGAGAAAGTACACTCCAGAATATTGGAACAAGACTAAGAGGAGAAGTAGAAAATAAGCTGGAAGAAGAACAAAGTGGGTTCCGCCCAGGTGTACAGAACCATATATTTACCCTGAGACAAGTAATCGAAAAGACAACAGCATATGATCGAGATCTGTACTTGTGTTTCATCGATCTTGAGAAAGCTTCCGACAGAGTCTCGTGGCAAGAATTATGGAGAGTTTTGAAGAAGGAGGATTCTAACCCAGGTTTGATAAAAGCTACAAAAAGTTTCTACAAAGTAAGCAGATGCTATGTCAGAACTGGAAACAATACCTCTGAAGACTTCTGAGTTACAGCTGGAGTAAGGCAAGGAGACATATTGTACCCTTACTTTTTCATACTATTAATGGATGGTATATTCAAAGAAATGAAAGCAAAAATGAGGAAATTCCCCGTCGGAAATTGGAAGATGAAATGGGTAAATATACGTGAGCTATTATACGCAGATGCCATAGTACTGTCTGCTAGGTCTCAGGCTAATTTACAAAGAAATATAGAAATACTGGTTTCAGAACTGGAAAAGAGAAATATGGTGATAAACGTAGATAAAAGAAAAACGATGATAGGAAGGGAAAAGAAAGACTGCAGTGTGAAACTCACGGGCAAGGAATTAGAACAAGTCGATAGTTTCAAGAATTTGGGGGTAACGATTACCATGATGGAAGGATTGAAGAAGAACTGAATACCAGACTCCTGAACACAAGTAAACTCTACTCTGCCATAAACAGAGGATACCTAAGAAAGAAGGAAATAAGTCAGAAGACAAAAATGGCAGTATATAATTCATCATACATCCCAACATTGCTATACGGAAGTGAATCTTGGATAATAACCGACAAAACGAGGCAAAAAGTGCAGACAGTCGAAATGAAGTTCCTAAGGAATGTAGTAGGAAAGACTAGACGAGACAAAATTTAGCATCGATACTATTAGATGTTCTTCCTTTGGAAAGTAAGTTAGAACAAGGTCAACTAAGATGGTTTGGACACCTAAATAGAATGAGCAGCGACTGGGTGCCAAAACAGATGTGGGAAGGTCGTCTAAGAGGCATAGGAATGAGACCTAGGGGAATACCCCAAAAGAAATGGGACGAATCTATGAGAGAATCACTCCACAGGAAAAATATTTCGTGGGAGGAAGCAAAGCAGTCATCCCTAAATAGGAAAGGATGGCGAGCTCTCCGCAAATCCTCGACTCCGTACGGTACAAAAGGACAGGATTATGTAAGTAAAGTTATTTCAAATTAACACCAACGGTGAATGCTGAGCGTTACTGCGAAACACTGCAGAGACTGAGTTCCCGGCACTAAGTATCTCGCGTAGTTCGTATAACCAGTAGTTCAACTCTAACGTCTAACAATAAAATCACGGTTTATAACATAGTGGAGAGAAGTTACTAATTCTGGACGTTTACCCAGCTCGTGTACCGACAGATAGTAGCCATACGATGAACATAAACTCTGAATATGTCCATTTTCGAAGTACCCCGCTTAACAGCAGAATTGCCCCCCTGTGAGGCGTGGGCCCCATTCTGGGAAACTGCTGTAGAGTGTTTAATGCAGCTCTTGATGTTCGAGAAGCAGAAGAAAATTCACAAGAATTACACACCATGACGTCGGTTTGGATTGCTCTCATTTGAAAATTACGCATTCCCAGGGAAAGAGTGTTTCCTAGAAAAAAAGCAAGGTGACACGCTACAAGAAATGATGATTTTTTTAAAATTCACATTTTCTAAAAAGTCACAAAATTATTTGAAGGCATTTAACGAGATTAGGGCCAAATATTTTTGTAATACACATAAATAAATTTTTGCCAATAATGTTCTACTCTCAAATTTTGAAAAAAAATTACAAAATTCTTTGAAGGGACTTTTAGAGGTTTAGGGCATTAATTTTTCGAATAAACATGGAAAAATTTTTGAATTTTTTTTCTAATTTTTTAATCATCAATTATTATTGATTTGTCATAGTAAATAATCTTTAAAATGATATAAGAGGTACGGAAAGTGTGTATTTGTAGCTCTCGAAAAGCAGAAGAATAGTCTCTCGACTCTCACATACTGACATCGAGTTGGGTTTCTCATTCTTGTAAAGAACGCATTCCAAAGGAAACAGAGAAAAGTGAAAGACTACACAAATTGATGAATTATTTTATTAATTCCAATATACTTGCTCTTTACATTACAACAATGTACTCATAGTTGGATGTATATTAGAACTGAAAGAATGGAAATAATGCAATTCCACATGCCCAAAACTTCTTTTGCTCATAGTTTTATTATCCCAAATTCAATTAACTGGGAAACAAACTTAGGGTCCCCAAATATTGTTTTCAATTCAGATAGCCAAATTGTTTCGTTCCTTGCAATGGATATTTCATCCTTATAAATTTATTCGTCTTGAAATACAAGTATAAAATAAGTTATATTGACGACTTTAATTGATACAAGCATACACCAGACTCTTTTTTAATCGGATGCAAATTCCGGACTATTTACTGAACATGGAAAGCTTTAAAGTACGTTAAAATTCTAACTCACATTATATAATTAAGCAATTCGTTTTTCAAATAACAAAGTGACAGTTAAAAGGAAGTCAATCAAGAACAGCGCGTGAGCAAATTCGCAATCTTTGAATGGAACTTACCCCTACTGAATTCCATCACGTGATGTCTTCCAACCAATAGCAGTAAAGCAATACCCGTCGCGCCCTCTAGCTAGAACTAGCTGGGTATCGTAGCTTCCTCGACACACAATAGACGCACTTAGAACTCGACCGCCAGCGAAGAGACACTGTCTGAAGACTTATTCGTGACGTATAATCTTGATCGCTTTGACGTCTCACGAAATGTTTTCTGTGCGTGGATCTAAATTTACTGCCGTAGCAATTTTGATTTTTATGATAATTCTTACTGCGCTTTGCAATGACTTATCCGTAGCTGAGGGTAGATTTCCTTCAGTGGATGAAACCAGTGTTGTGTCCAGTTTGATTGACAATTCAACTGAAATGAATCTCTACTCAAGTGAACAACCAGGTAAGATTTGATGATAATCTTTTTCATTTTCTTTGTGCATGGTGCATGAGATTGTGTTGCTGTATAATTTCTTTGTTTCTAGTAAAATTTGAAGAATCCTCTAAGACGCAGATTTCTTTCGGAAACGAAACTTCTGAATATCCCGAAGTGTTATGTGAAAGCGTTCTGCTGCCTAAGCTACAGAATTTCTCTGCTTTGCGGGAAATGTGCTCTAAAACTAAATTGAATGCGGAATTGAAGGTTGGTATACATAACTATATGCAAATAGTGATTTTTGAATACTTTCATTGAAAAATTATTTCATGAATATTTTTATTAATAAATGAACAGTAATTTTATTTTATATTTGTTGCAGGATAAAAATGAAACAAGCAATGATTTTATTCGCACCTTTCCAAAAGAGAACAGAACTGAACCAATGCAAGTGAATACATCCTTCGATGGAATGACTGCAGGACCGGAGGAGTATTCTGGTAATAACGAATCGCTTACATATGCCACTGTTTCTGATTGCTTGTTNACTAAATTGAATGCGGAATTGAAAGTTGGTATACATAACTATATTCAAATAGTGATTTTTGAATACTTTCATTGAAAAATTATTTTATGAATATTTTTATTAATAAATGAACAGTAATTTTATTTTATTTTTGTTGCAGGATAAAAATGAAACAAGCAATGATTTTATTCGCACCTTTCCAAAAGAGAACAGAACTGAACCAATGCAAGTGAATACATCCTTCGATGGAATGACTGCAGGACCGGAGGAGTATTCTGGTAATAACGAATCGCTTACATATGCCACTGTTTCTGATTGCTTGTTGCACGATAACTGTGAAGATGGTTCAGAAAAAGACACTGATGAGAAGAAACTTTGTGATGATCATTACAGCTATCGTCGTAGGGGAATTTTAGTGCTTATTCCAGTGGTGGGTCTCTATTTTACTCTCTTATTGGGTTTAATGTATGGTCCATTCATAGTAGATAAATGTTGCCGCCGTAGGAAATCGGCTACAGGTGAGAATTAATGTTTGTGTTTATTTTTTTATGAAGCCTTTATTGTTCTTTACCTAGATGTGGAATGATTATGTATGTTCTTTTGAGAAATAAAGTTATGCAATTTATGTGTTGGACTATGTGCCAATTATTTTCATTCCATGTCATTTAGTCATTTTGTACAGTACATTCCTCATTTTCCTTTACGTAATGAACTTGGTAGTTAGGACCTCAAAAGAAACTTAGTATTGGGAGAGAGAAAATAGGTAGTAATTTTTATAACGAACAGGTTAATATAATTAACTTTTTTCCTATAAATTGTAGATTAGAATTGACGGTTTAAAATTTTCTGATAATTTTGTGTTATTGATAGAAAAGATGTGCAAATTCTGTTGAAATTGACAATAATAAAAATAAAATTAATCTTTTTATTTGGAAGTCAGACATTTAGCAGAGTTTTATTTCTTAAAGTGATATATACTGATCATTGACCGCTGCAGGTGTAGTTGAATTTATTGCAAGTATTCTTGCAAGAAGCTTGGATCAGAGCATCCTATATTGCTCACAGCGCTGCTAGCTTAGCCTCTCCGGGTGCCTGCTGCTGTGCCCGGTTTGTTACTTTCGCTACCTAATAGGTAGCGCTATCTCCGGAACATCCAGGTCGCACAGATGCCGGCGGATGTGAATTAAAAATATGGAACCGTACACAAGCTTTTATTAGTGCATTTATTGTACCTAATGACTTAAAGACGTAGAATAGAGTATTGAGCAAGGAATATAGATCCAGCACTGATATCTGTCCTGATATGTAGCATCAGAATAACAGTGACGTCACTTTTCAGCTGTAACTTCTGTGCAGTACCGCTCGTTGCTCCGTGAAAGCGAACTAACCCCGAATTAAGCTCCATGAGCAGCGGTTTTTTTGTGGGGCTTTAGGGCTCGTCAACATCGAGGTCATTAGAGCCCTTAAAACGTGTACAGGTAGGAAAAATGCAGGTACGCACTAGGGAGAGCCAACATGACTCTCCCCGCGTGTGGGACTCGCCGAATAACTCAGCCATACCCACTAAAAACCCCCCTGAATTACAACTCAAAACTCAAATCACAGCGTATCTCAAGTCTTTACTTAAAACATTAAAAAGAAGAAGAAGAAGATAGAGGAAAATGAAAGATACTCTAGCCCCAATGGCGTCGGCATTGAAAAGGACAAGAGGTGACCAGTGAAGGTCAGGAAAGAGAAAGGAAGGAGCCTTCAACAAGTAAGTGGAAGTAATGCCAGACTCTGCTCGGGGCCCGGTGTTCGCCAAACACGTACTTACTAGATGTAAATCCCCTGGGGGACATGAGCAGCGATCTTTATAATTCAACCAGAAGAAACATTTCGTTACAAAATGATATTGAACATATGGTAGGTGGATAATAGCCACTTGAAATTTAACGAAGACGTACGAGTTTGGTTTGATCAGGTTTTTTTTAAATGTATAAATGAATTATTTATTGATTGGTATTTATAAATTCTCATTTAATCATCCTAACACATAATTCTTTTTTCTCCCACCACTCGTCTCTGTTACCTCCCACCGACACACACATTAATCAATCCCATATCTCACAAGTGGCGCGAAGGTTAAATCTACGCTTCCTTCAACATGTTTGAATAACGAGTTTATTATTGTCTTCATTTGTGCATTGCGTTCGAACAGGTAAATACGTTACACCAAATTTTGAATTTTAAAACGAGACTTCACTCTGTAGGCACCATACATTCCTTATGATATATTTGTATATGGGATAAGACGAATTTACACTACTGCAGATAATAATGTCTTTCAGTTACTCTTGCATTGTAATAATTTAATGATAAATATTTAAATTAACTTCAAATATTAAACGTTTAAAGGGATTATTAACTTCATCGTGCAATGGAACTACAAGGATAGCAACAAACTTAACTAGTGATTAGACACAAAAATCATTGATAAAGATTTAAGGGTTGAAAAATTGGCATTCAAGCTTTTAAAATTTGCGTAAAGTGTAACAGATTTAAATTTTTTAAGTGAACATTTCAAAGAATCAATTTATTAAAATTCTATTTCATTATTCAGAAACTCCAAAATATCACCATTTAATAAATGAATTATTTAAAAAGTAAGAAAAAAACTAGATATCATTAAAAAATAAAAATTATTGTTTTTCAATTTTCAGATTATATACCTATTATTAGAGTCTTTAATAGGTTCCTCTGGTCTCCAAGCGTAGCTTTTAATGACGAATATCTAAAGAAACCACCACCTATACTCACCCAGAATATCCACCACCTACATTAGAAGAAGTTCACAAGCATATTTTGAGACTCGAAAACAATAGGGCATCTGCTGAAGACAATATCACTGCAGAATTATTAAAGAACCTTGGACCGAATTCCCTCAAAGAACTTACTCAAATCATTTCAGAAATTTGGCAGACAGGAAAATTACCCGTAGAATGGTAATGCGCCCTTGTTACATTACACAAGAGAGGAGACAAGACGGATGTGAACTTCTATCGAGGAATCTCCCTTCTTCAAGTCTTATACAAAGTTTTCTCAGCTTGTCTTCTCCAAAAACAGCATGAACAGCTTGAACTCAAAATTGGGTAATATCAAGCCGGCTTCCGTCCCGGTCGATCATGCACAGAACAAATTTTCAATCTAAAAACAACTTTAAAATACAAAGCAGTCAGAAACACTCCGATCATATGTTTTTTGGTTGATTTAAAAAAAACATACGACTCTCTACAAACAGATTATCCCTCTTTAACGTCCTCGAATCGAAAACTCTGAACCTAATCAAACAAACACTCACTGACACAACGTCCAAAGTGAAATTCATGGGCGAAACATCAGAACCGTTAGTGATCGGGTGATAGACTATCTCCTCTGACCACTTTTTGGACAAAGTCATCCGAGACTGGGAAAAGGAACTGGAAAATCAAAAATGTTTGAATCCCTTGCAACTAGGACGACATAAAGATGACATCAAAATTTCATGCTTATCCTTTGCCGATGACCTGGCCATATTAACAAGAGATGAGACCATAGCAATCAAACAAATAGATCTCTTAAAGAATGCGTTAAAAGAGTTTGCTTACAAATCTCCTTCCAAAAAATTAAATTTATCTGCTCAAAGTTAGACATTCAAACGTTAACCACAAAATATGGACAAATCGACAGAGTCCCATACCTCTAGTTTAGGCGAGATTCTTGAGCCAACTGTGGGAGAGAAAATAGCACTGAGAATTTGCTTACAAAAAATCATGAGAACCTACGGAAGAACTCGCAACATTTTCAATATGAAATGCCTGTCCACACATGCAAAACTTAGACACTACAACACAGTGATCAAACCTGAAGCCCTGTATGCCAGAGAAAACCTCACACTCCACAGAAAGGTGATATGCAAACATCTTGAAAGAAGATCGAAAAATTATGAGAAGAATTCTCGGCCCAAAAAGAACAGAAGATGGATACAGGCTACAATCCAGAAAATCAACAGAAAAATTATCCAACCTCGCGGCTGATATCCAGAAAAGAAGATTAAGATTTTATGGACACATCCACAGACTTCCAGCAAAACACTCACCCACAAAATCTTAACATATATAGAACGACTGAAAACTATACCCTGGATCCAACTAGTCAAAAAATATCTAGAAAGAGCTCAGATGAATTCCCCGGAAGTTTTAGACAGAAACAATTACAAAGGAAAAATTGACAGATGGGAAGTGCGGTCGGAGAACGGCGTTATGAAGAAACCAGGAACAAAATAGGCAGAAGAAAGAAAGAGAATTCATGGAGAGGAAAATGAGAGCTGTCTGGAAAATCAGAAAAATGAATCATAAAACTTTGCGTGATCCCACAGGGTCCAATCGCACTTATTATTATTATTATTATTATTATTATTATTATTATTAAGATATTTCAGTTTGGTCAATGTCAATAAACGATTAAGGAAGAATAAGTGTATGCGAGAGAATATCGTACATTATCAAACAATAAATCAAGATCATATAAAAATATATTATTGATAAAATTGTATATGTTAAATTGGGCAATTTCAAAACGAGTGAAAGGGTGGTACTGTGTATAATGAACGACGGGTCGAAAATGTTTTTATCGGATTCTATGGCTAAGTATGTGCCATCCATATCCTTTGTGCTATCTGCGATATTTTCACTGACATTATTCTCTCTTTTACGACTTCACCAACAAATTATCAATACTTCTTCCAACTTCTCGTGAACGGTAGTTCTCTTTTAAATAGTTCAAAATACATTTACATGACTAACATTATTCTGACGACTTTAAATAATCTTATACATTTTTTATCCGCTCCTTTCTGTACAGCGAATTCAAATTAAGAAAAAATTATTCGTTTCGAACCTTAATATCTCGAAATAAACCTCTTTTTATTTTTTCTTGCTTGGCTCAAAAAGCATTTTTTGTATTAGGTTTTAAGAAATGTATGAATTATTTTGTGTATCGACGACTGTTATTAAAAAATTAAATAAAAGACTATTAGAGATTCAAAGTTTTATCATTTATATTTCATTTTTCTGAAATAGAAAATCTACATTCGAATTATTACTTCGAAATTCGTAATCTTCACGAATTTTCGAGAACTATATTTGGATTTACGCGTTTATTTCACGAGGTAGTAATTCAATTCAAATAGATTTATTAACTCTTCAGTATTCACGAATAAGAAAATTTCGCGAATGGTCTTTATATCCCATTGGTCATTTGGGTTGGGAGACGCTTTCACATTTAAGTTTCCAAGGAACCATAAGGATTTTAATATTCGCGTCTGTAATGTTTTGTACCTTGACTAACGGGGTTAAGGATTTATTCCTCGATTCATTGTCTAGATTATTTTCATGCATATCTGATATCTTTTAAACAGCAACGTCTTCTGTGGACTTTAAGAAGTACATTACAGAATGATAAGAATAGGGGGAGGAGGAGTTAGAATATTCAATGAGATATAAATAAAAGTAAATAGTTACGAAGTTGGGTTACAATATTCCACTTTAAGACGTTTTGTGAAGGAGACAAAACTTTTGGAGCCATAAACAAGTGGCCACAAGTATATTGAATGGGGTGAAAGAGGGTGCTGGACATATTTACAAAATTATGGAATTTAAAGCATCAACATTTCAAAATATAATTTTCACTTAAAAAAGATACTGCCGAAGGGAAACTTTGCCTCGACGTAGTTTTGATGCCTTAGTTTGAGTACTTATAGAAATTTGATTTTTGTCCGTATCGCCATAGGGGTGGCACGCCCTCAAATGTGGAAAATTATATTTCCAAGTTTCATGAAAAAAATTAATACTTTAAGGGACTGTTGCATGGGTTGGGCTGAAAATAGAATCTGGAATGGTCCATCAACTGTCTTTGAAAACAGATCTGAGTATTTTCGGCTCGAATGAAATCTTCCCTTACTGTACACCCTTGTCATTGCTGTATCCCTACGATTGATTCTATCGATTTTTTTTTCGTTTTACAGGTCAAGTTTTAGAATGATGTCATGTTTGTAAAACCCCTTACTGGCAGACACTTTCGATAATTCTTCGTGTCACATTCTTCCCAAAAGCTTTTTAATCGCAAACATTTCTTCCTTGGGTATAATTTTTATCGCCTAGGGTGTTTTGATCGGCTTCCGTACACATTTCGAAAAGTGTGAAAATGCTCCCCCATCAAAATTTAAGTACCAGAATTTTGAACTAGGAAATTTTAAAAAAGGTCGTGTCAAAGCGCAATTTTGCCTCGATATACTTTCGCTTCCATAGTTTGAGCACTTATAGAAATTTGATTTTTTCCTTATCGCCATAGGAGTGGCACCACTTCAAATGCGGAAAATTGAAGTCGCACGTTTCAAGATTGAAAAGGGTTGTATTTTAAGGACTGTTGCATGAATCGTGCTATAAATGCTGCTTCACCGACCACCCCGTTTCCACTCTCTCAGAAAATCGAGATTGGAGCAGTTTTTTTAAATATTGGCACTGATCGTCAGTGTACCACGTTTTGAAAAACGCACTTCTCACAGAGTTCGCGTCACCCATTTTTATATATTAAAGGGAACTTTTTCTGAAATTCAGACTGCTATTGCGAAATTTCGTTAAAAGTTAAAATATGGTCACTGTCGCTTTATCGTTTCATAAATGTATTAGAGTGGCTTACTTGCAATGGTGAACGTGATGTCCTGTTGAAAGATGAATTATGTATATCGTAGATGCAATAAATATGGACGGAAAACATCAATGTGTCGTCTCACCGTTGAATTCGGGGATGGAATTCAAACGAGCTGAGTTCTTCCGTTCGCCATATTGCCAAACCACGCCACGATGCATCTTTCAACGTACGCCGTAATTTTTGGTATTCTTTTCGGCGAACCTTTGCCCTCTTCGTCGTAAGACTCGCTGTCTACCGACGTTTTAGTTCTCTATTGCGGCAATCGTCGGAGAACAAACCTTTTTTCCATCACAGCACCTTCCACTAGCTGTAGTCAAGGACTTTGTCGACGATGTTGATTTCGGAAAGCTGGTACTTTTGCCAATTTTGCCTTGGAAAAGCGTGACAATGCCAGGAATGGAAACTGCAACTTTTTATTGGAGTGGAATAAATGGCGTTATATTGACCAGGTATTTGTTAAAACTTTTCCAGAGCACTTTAAAAATGTAGAACGAGTGAGTGGTTGAAGCGGAATTTTTGCGCGAATGTTTTCCGAACAGCAAAAGTCCATTTTTTTTAAAATGTTGAAATGAGTGGTTTTCACCAGTTCACTTAATCCATTTTAATAAAGCTTGCTATGGATGTCTGGTCTTAATGTTTTAACGAAAGGTCGCGATCGGTGTCTGAATTCCTTGTATTGCTTTTTTACATTTGCCCCTATTACGATGGAAGGGATGACTCAAAGTCGGTAGAATGTGAGGTTCTGCTGTTTCGAAAAGTGATACACATAATCTCCGTTAGAATTTTTCCAAAAATCGTCCCAAACCTTTTTTTGAGGGGGTGGAAATGGGTCGGTAACAGATCTTCGGGGACTTGAGCAAGCAGTACCTCAGCAGCAAGTAGGAATCAACGATAAGAAAGGCCTGCGAGACATGTTTGTTTGGACAATCAACCCTCGATATAGGAGGGTCAAACGCTAACCTACGTGCAACACCCCACCAAGACAGAGAGAATCTTTGCTTTTTCCATACTTATGGGAGACATTGATGACATCATTCTAATGCCTGTCTAGTCGAACGAAAAAACATACTCGATTAAATCAACCGTGGGCAAACGGCACATACAAAGGTCGTTGCAGTATGTAAGAATAGTTTTTATCCGAACCGAAAGCAATCAATTGGGTTTTAAATGACAGTTAATGCACCATTTTGATACGACTTTTAGCGCGGTTAATGAAACAGTTCTAAAAAATCAACTTTTCTCAATCTTGAAACGTGCGGCTTAATTTTTCCCAATTAAAGAGGTGCTACTCATATGGCAATAAGGAAAAAAATAAAATGTATATAATTGATCAAACTATGGATGTGAAACTATATTTAGGCGATATTTCGCTTTGACACGACTTATTTTTTTAAAATCCTAGTTCGAAATTCTGATACTTAAATTTCTATGTGTGGAGAATTTATTCTTATGTGTAAAGATGTCGATCAAAACACCAAAAGCGATAAAAATTATGCCCAAGGAAGAAATATTTGCGATTAAAAACAATTACAGCCACCCTTGCCGATAACACTGCATTGATGATTGTTGGTAAAAGTGTGGACAATCTCCTACATTATACAAATAGAATTGAGTGGACTAAAAATCAAAATAAACGGATGTAAATTAATGCATGTCCCTCCCGTGGAATACCACCTTAACGTAGCACTTTCCTTGCTTGTGGAGAGGGTTTGCGTGGGTAAATGAAGTTGAGCGCTATGTTGGCAGTAGCACAGCTGCTGGCAAGTTCTCCTAAGTCGGTCAGGTCTCAAGAAAGTCTCCAGACGAAGTGTATTCCACAACGGCCTATCATTCTTTAACCTTCCTTTGATTATACACCCTAACCCAGCTCAAGATGTAAGGCGATTTGTGCTGATAGCGTGCATGGAACATAGGAGATGTGTCGCAAATGCAGCCCTCGTGTACCTGGCGACCTCCCTTGTATAATAGCCTTACGTATGCGGACACAAGACTTTCCTAGCTGCTCGTAAGAACCATATGGATTCTGCCAAACTTTATTACAAACCGGAGAGATGCGCTGGGGCATCCGAGAGTAATGATGGAGATATTACTGAGGGTGCCTCCGCTAAGGTTCACTCAAATTCAAACTCTTCGACGGTGAGGGGGCTCATGGCGTATGTGGGTAACCTTAACTTGAAGACAAAGAAGCTCTCTGGTGCGGAAAGAAATGGTGGAGGGCTGCAGCAGTTCGGGGCGAGGATTCCAAAGGGCGTAGCCCTGGGACCCTGGAGACAAGGACACTCTGAGCTCGGGAGTAAGGTTTCCGTGACGGGGCCGGATTCCGGGGCTCGGAAGACCGAGAAGAAAGGTGACAAGAGTGGGAAACGGCTCCTTTCGGGGACGACGCCAGAGGAGTAGAACGTGTACAAAAAGACGGAAGATGGAGGATGCTGGGTTCGTCAAGAAGGGGATCAGGGTGGCTATCGTTTTTGTGGACTCGTAGTCCTTCTACTTCCAGGAAAGTAAGCAGGGGGTAACGCCTACCCTCCCTGCGAAACAGGAACCTCCATTGCAGAAGGCTGAAAAGGGTTCCTTTGCTGAGCTCGAGCCCGGGCAGCAAACAGAACATTATCTCACAAAGGAGAATAAGCGTAAGCCCGAAAAAGAGGTTGGGTCTAATCTCAGGTGGGGATCTGCGCTGAAGCCACCGCCACAACCTAAGCTGGAGATGGGTACGGAAACGAAGCCATCAAGTCTGCAGGCGTACTGCAGGAACATCTGGGAAGAATGCGGGACCGGATCCAGGGATTCCTCCTGTATAGGAGGAGGATTGCAACCACAGGCGTAGCCGAGTAGTTTGCAGGGTTAGGAATAGTGGCGAAATAAGGTAAGCGATACTCTATTTTATTCAAATAATCTTGCAGCGTTGTATTGCGACCACTAGAATACTGGTAGGAAATATAGGTAGATGTGGTTACGTCGCCTTGATACAAGAATCATTGCTCAGACAGGGACATATCATGGGAAATATGTACGGGTTACACAATGTTCTATGGTGGAGCAAGTGTTTAACCTGGAGCATGTGTATTAATAAAAGGTAGAAACGCTTGGGTAATACCACGATTTGTTACTAAAGATCTGGTAGTTGTATGAGTGAGATATGAAGAAGATTAGCAGGACAAGCATCCTGTTGTGACTCGGACTCCCAATTCCAGAGGAATTTAGGAAACTGGTGGTATATTGTATGAAACAGGCTCAACCTGGTAGAGGACTGCGACGCTATTGACCACCACGGAATTTGGAGTTGTGCAGACACTAATCGACTAGGCGAGATACTTCATCGCATACTTTTGTACAACTGATTTAGAGATCATGAATATTGGAGACATCCTGACTTTCAGCAATCACAGGAGTGTCGGAGTCGTAGACCTAACTCTAGGTTCCGCGGATATCATGGACGATTTCAAGGACAGAAGACTTTCTATGGAACTCTCCCTATGGTCTATGGAAACCTCAGAGACAAAAGCATGTTTAACATAAAGGGCTCTTCCAAGAGTGAATCCTACAGAAATCCCAGACGAACCGACTAGGTTTCCTTCAGGGAAGACTTGAGGAGGGGTTTGCATAATGGGCATTTGTATAGGTATAGCAACAAAAGAGAGCTAGAGCTGGGGTGGATTTATGGGGGAACCTACACCTTGATTTACGCTGATGCCATCAGCTTGGTGGTGGCAAGTAATTTTTCGATTACGGAACTTGTGCAGGTCGATTACGGAACTTGTGCAGGTCTCTCTACGTAGGGAAATGGTGTCAGGAAACAAGCTTATCAGTTATTCTTGAGGAGACGGAACTACTTGTTTTCACAAGGAGGAGGCTTGTCGGTCTGTCGGAACCATTTCTATTTGGGAAGAAGCTAGTCAGGTTAATTTCGGGGTGATTTTGGATGGTAGGCTCAGTTGAACAAAACATATTAACTATTTGGTGGACAAGGATCGCAAAATTCTGTGGTCCTCTCGTAGACCAATTGGGAGAACACGGGGTCTAGGACCAAAGGTGGTGCATTTGCTATATGTTGCTGTCATGGTGCTTACAATTACTTGCCCATCACTGGTCGTGTAGCCTGGCTCGTGGTGGGGACAGCAATTAACAGGCTAAATAGCATACAAAGTCTACCTTGTCTAGGAATAACCGGGGCGCTGGTCACTACTACACTCAATGCCACGGAGGCGCTTCTATGTCTACCTCCGCTACACTTATGTATTGATGAGCTGGCAAGCTTGGGCGCATATCGCCTATGGTCACTAGGTGGGTGGTCTTTTAAGAATCCACTTAAAGTTCACACATCACTTTTGACAAGGTTCGAAGTTGCGACTCTTGGCAGGGATCATTAGGGACCTGATGGGAGCCTGTGTAAAATTTTGATTTCAAATTCTCCGTGGTGATCCCCACGAGGGAGGACTGGGTCACAGGGCGGGGCTAGTCTCCAGGCTAGGGGCTATGTTTGGTTTACGGATGGCTCGCGGACGGGTGCGGGAACTGGTGCCGGGATCTGGGGGTGTAATTCAAGGCTCTCCCTCTTGTTGCGGGGATACACTACAGTTTTCCAGGCAGATGAATTTGCTATACTGGTCTGCGTTAATGATATAAAAATATGTCTGGACTCAGAGGTCCCATTAATATATGCAGTGAGAGTCAGGCAGCACTAAGTGCAGTGATCCTACAGAACGTCGAAACTTGTGTGGCAATGTCAACGGATGTTAGACATACTCTGTGAACGAAACCAAGTTACTCTTTGGTGGGTTCCTCGGCATATGAGTATCAGGGGAAATGAAAACCCGGACGAACTGGCTAGGCTGGGATCTAAGTGACACTTTCTTAGCCCAGAACCCCTCATATATTTATTTTATGCCTTTTGGCGAGGTTCAGAGCATGAGGGCTGCTCTTCCACCTAATCGTTGGACTTGGATAAGGGAATTGGGAAGGACAGATGTTGTGTTACCTTGGAATATCTCCACGAAAGGTGAGTCTGGAGATTGTCCATTGGACACACCAGCAACGCCTCATCATTTGAAAGTCGCAGGATATAAGTAGGAAGGCACGCGAGTTAATTGCTGGACCTAATCGAGAATATAAGAAGGTTCTAGTAAACTTAGCTAGTAGTCATATAAGGAAAGTGGTAGGACTTTTTACAAGTCATAATATCCTGTGGAGACATTTATATGTTATCGGGATCAGTCAGGATCCAATGTGTAGGAGATGCGGCGTGGTGGAGACGACCTCCGCGCATGTATTCTGTTTTAGTGAATCTTGTGCCCGTATTAAATACCGATACGTAGGTTTATTTTTCCGAACCCAGAGGATATCATGAAGACTAAAATCCACTCCTTTGTGTCCTTCAGCGAGGCCTGTGGTTTGGAGTAAATCTAACTGTACTAAAAGGTGCAAACGGTCTTTTCGACCTACGTGCGGGACTTTGTCATTAGCTAAACCCACCCAATTCGTAATCTATTCTAATCAGTGCATATAAATTTCACAAATAAAACACTTAGCTACATACATAGATAGTTTAATCAGTCCAATTTGCAAATACAACAAAATACTTGTGCATGATGTCAAGTTGCACTGGAAAACCAGTACTAAGAAAAAGAGAATGGAATTGGATGTAAAATGCAAAAAAGCATTGGGTTATTGGTGGGAAATCCCCCTTGCCAGTGTGTAATAAGTTGCTTATTTATGAGAAAATTTTGAAGCCAGTGAGGACATGTGGTATCTAACTCTGGGGACACGCTAGAGCAAACATTATTCACAGAATACAAAATTATCAAAATTAAGTCCCGAATATCATCGTCGATTTCGTTTGTATACAAGGAATACCAATCTTCACAAAGATCTTGAAGTGGAAATGGTCACCGAAGCAGTTGAGAAGTTCGTTAAAAAGCATGAACAAAGGCTCCATCAACATGTGAACATCGAGGTCATCCAATTACTTGACAATAGCGATACAGAGAGAAGGTTGAAGCGAGTGAAACAGTTTGAACTTTAATAAAAATGGCAAAAATGGCTGCAATGAAGAGAAATAATAAAGTGACAAAGTGTTAATTGGCTAAGAAACTTGTGACAATAAAAGTGAAGCAGACAAGTATTATTCAAGAATTTGAATTGACGAGTGACACTTGTTTTGTATGTTTCTGTTAGGTTAAACTGAAATAGCTAATTACTCAGTCTAGGTGTTATATTATAATAAAACACATTCATAAATACAGAATGATATACGAAAGAATTTACTGTAATTCATTTTGTGTGAAGCATCGAGTTAAGGTTTTATTAATGCTCAAACTCGAGTATGAAGATTTTTTCCAAGACAGTAGTTCGGTCATAGATGAAACTAGGTGTTTTATTTATTTTATGCCTTTTGGTGTGGTTCAGGCCACAAGTCCTGCTCTTCCACCTAACTGTTGGACGTGGGTGATGGAATTAAGAAGGAGATATGTTGGGTTGCCGGAGAACTAACGGTACCGAACCGACAGTCTGAAGTAGGTGAGACAAACCCCAGATGAAAACCTCACCTAGTTCGGCACAGCAGGGTTTCAACCCACGCTCTGCCACTCAGCGGAATTGTGGAAGCGATGACGCTACCACTAGACCAGCGTTGTCGATGTCGGTTTATTATATCAACAACTTTTTATAGTTTTCCATCTAGGGATGCGATCAATAGTCTCATAAAAAGTCTGATGGCTCTGAGGCTATCTCCTAACGCGCCAAGCGAAACGTGAAAAACCTCGGCTGTCTGCTTTGCGGTCATTTTCGAAATTCAATCTCTTACCACCCTTTTCATGCTTTTCTCGGTTCACTTTTTATTTTTTGTGTACTTAGACCTGACTTCGAGGTATTGAAAATACGAGAAGTTTGCCCGCATTACTTTCTGACATGTAGGGTGCGAAAAGAAACAAAAGATATAGTGGTGAGTGGATATCTGAGAGGTAAGAAAAGTGTAAATAGGAAATGGAAATGTCACAACAAATAATAAATGCATACAAAACAGAGAAATTTGTAGTATGCCTCGGTGGGAATGAACGCTCTAGTTTGTGGGGAGATATTAAGAAGAACGGAAATATGACAATGCTTGAGGAGATCATCTATAATAATGGTTTGGAAATAAAAATAGGAATGGGAGATTATCTTACAATGCGTCAGAGAACAATTTACGACAGCAACCGTGGAGAACGTTAAAGAATGTCTCATAGGCAATGGGGTATTTTGACTTCTGACCATAGGGGTATTTTCTTCGAGATAGTGACGCAACGTGGACAGCAGGTAACATCAAAACCAAAGAATCTACGGAAAATTTCGGGGAAAACTAGCTGATATTGATTGGTGAGAAAGCGAGGAGGAACTGGAAGTGAAGGACAAAATAAAGGCCAGGAAATATTTGATGGAGGGACGATGTGGAGGAGCTGAAGAAGAAACGAACTACGGTAAGAATAAAATGACAGCGAGCCAAGAGGGAAGGACAGTCAACGGAAATGGAGGACGAATACCGGAAAACCCTGCGCTCTTTCAGGCGAAGAATAAAAAGAGTAAGCTTGAAGCGTATGAAGAATACGTGACGACATATAGGGAAGAATATATAGGGAGTGCCATTCCTGATAGCAAGGGGAAAGATGAAGACAAGACACATTCGGAGTACGTTGCAAGACGGAGAGTGTAAGACAGAGGGCTGGAGAGACATTGTTATTCTTGGTAAGTTACTGAAAAAATGTTACCATGGGCTTGGCCACAGAAGACTTGGGAAGAATATTGGTGGTTGAGAAAGACATTAAAAAGTTCATGGAGGTCGAATTTGACGGTCATCGTAAAACATATTAGTTGAGGGAAGAGCTTAGGAATCGATGGGGTGATGAATGAGATAATACGAGTAAGTTATCCAGTAATAGAATAAAAATTGATAATGTTGTTTAACGATTGCTACCGCACCGGAGTCTTTCCGAATCAATGGAGGATAGCGAAGATAAGGGTATTCCATGAAAGGAAAGACGGAGGATAGACGACGCAAACTCTTATCACCTGATAAATTTATTATCATGCTCCGGGAAGTTATTTGAGAAGATATTAGTGAGACGGGTCACAGACTGGATGGAGACCAAAGGATAAATATTGTCTATTAGGTGAGTAAACATTGTATACGTCAGAGGTTACTGGAGAAATGGACTTTTGATTTGAAGGAATGTGGGACAGAAACCTATGTTAGAGGTGTGCTAAGCTGGGGATTGAATAGAGTAGTAGGGGAGAAGGTGAACTAAGAGCTAAGGGTGTATTAGTAAAGAACATCTAATGAACATGAACATGAGTGGCTAACGTGTACACCTAGATAGTTTATAGATAAAGGAATGTAAGCAGGTTTATATGAATTTGGAGCAATAAATTAGTATTGTAAAGGGAATGAGGTCTTTGAGTATAGAGGTTGCCCCAGATTTCCTTCCCCATCAGTAGCCAGGAACCATATCCCGGTACAAATAAGAAGAGATACTGCAGGGGAACGTGACATTTGGTGGAGCGTCTAGGTTTCTGGAGTTCTGGGGTGTGGCAAAAATATTTTATCGATGAGTCGGATGCGAGTGCTCTCCTTAATTGAATGAAATGAAGAGGGAAATTTCATGGGATACGGAGGTTCATAAAAGGTTTAGCTTCAGTATGTTTCATATCTTATCTATTATTATTCATACTTAATTACCCGTTCCCACTTTCCTACGAGGCAACTAAAACAATTGTTATGTGTTACTTTCATTTGTTTATTTTGTTTGCAGTTGCATGATGTAATTTCAGTTATAATGATGAGTAACATTTTATTTCTTTTGTATTGTGTTACTTGGTGTATATTGTGTATTATGATATGTGACGGAGACCAACTGAGCTGGAAGGGGCGCGTAGCAATGTGCCACGTCATCTGTTACTTCGTCTCACGTCTCGGGAGTTCACGCAATGGTGAACAGAAAGGTTGGGGCGAAAATCGCCAGGGAGTAATTATCCTGCTCGTGGTAGCTATTCTTCTTTTTATTGTATTTACTCATAGTTTCTCACCAGAAACTAAGCAAGCTCTTAAACCAAGTCATGTCGGGGGTAGATCGACGAGTTACGCGACATCAGGTACGTTTAACGTCAGTTGGTATGATCGAGCCTACAGACACAGGTCAAACAGTAGATACCCAAACTTCCCCCTGTGAGGACTTTCCATTATTACACTTCATATTGCAAGAATCTCCAATAACGCCGAATCAAAACGCAGGCACTCAGAGAGCGAGTGGCGTAAGTGACTTTGGTCACATGGAATCGTTGCGCCAACGTGTACCGGCAGTCGATATAAGCGAGTTTTAGGGAAATATATCCAGTGCAGAAGAGTTCCTCCAAAGGTTTACGCAGGCAGCAAATATCTATGGATGGACGGAAAGACAAATGGCTCAATACTATCCGTGTTTCCTGCGAGCAGCAACATTCGCGTGGTACGAAGTATATTCCGCGAGTAGTCCAGACGAGAAAACGTGGGGAGAAGTGCGCAAAGCGTTTGAGCACGCGTTTTATGCAGATGGTAGGCGCGATAAATTGATTACGCGGTTTAAAAATCGAAAAGTGGAAAAGAGGAATTAGTTTCTTATATTTATGATATATTGCGGCTCTGTCTAAAGGTAGATGCTGACATGTCAGGGGGGGGGGGAATAAAANAATCCCCATGCAACCGGGTTCTGTAAACCAGATATTATAAATTGCGCGATTAATGGATGACGCATATGAGCGTGAGTTAGCCGCTAGTGTCCGAGAGTCAACAAACGGACTCAATCGCGAGAATATTATGAATAACTTAGCGGAGCTTCTGCAAAAGACGTTGCAGAGGTTTGATAACGCTAACAACGGTTCAAGTGCACAAGACGTAGGCCGCGCGCCGGCGTGACGCAGAAGCGAAGTCGCGCGGACTTGGTGGTGAAGCGACGGGTGGACGGAGGCGGCGTCGGCGAGAGAGCACCGTGGGAACAGAGCTATGGGCCGACCCGTGAGCGTAGCGGCGACCGCTAAGGAAGAGGAGGGGAAGCGCCACGTGCCACGTCAAACATCGCGACGAGTGCTTACGGTGCAACCCCGACGCAGCGTATGGACAGGGCGGTGACTTTCGCTACACAGCGACTTACGGAGGATGAGGGTGGCAAGATAGGACGCGAGACGGGCAGCCGACATGTTTCTTGTGTCGACATCTTTCAGTTTCCTACCCCCAGCGTCAGCAAAGTGGGCAGCAGTTTGAAGGCGATCCTAGAACCTCAGAGCACAAGGCAGGCACAATTATTCAAAAAACGGGTGACGCTAGTGCGGCAGACATCCGCAATACCAACGATTGAATGATAACGAAAGGGAAAAACAGTATTTCTGTTAGATTCCGGAAGTTCGTTAAGTATATTAAGTTCTAAGATTGAACATAAATTATGTATGAAGGTGAGAGAGGGGAAGCGAGAAGCGCACTCGTTAACGAACGATTCATCATGTATAATAGGAATAGTGGAGGTTCCATTACAATTTGACACAGTAGTGTTTTTGGTTCATTCTTGGGTGATGAGCAAAATAGCAGCTTCCGCATTGCTCAAGGCCCCGTTTTTGATACAAGCGCGGGCGAGTATAAATTTTAAATAACATATTTTGCATGCCGAGAACCAAGAAGTTGTAATTACCATGCAAGCTCACACTGTAAAAACGAAGAGCGCATTCCAGTGTACCATTTCCGGAATGAAGAAAATGGATCAGCGGCAATCACAGGTGGCCACGTTAACTTGACGCGAGTCCCAGGTTCGAGTCATACTCGAATGTCCCAAGGGGAGAGGCGGTTCGAGAAGCTCCAGAGGGGGTTTAAAAAGTGGTAGATAGAGGAAATAGTCATTTACGCAACATACTACGAGTGAATTTACATCATTTCATGATATTTAACTATTTACAGCTTACTGTTTAGTAAAATTACCAGCTAGAATTTATTTTCTTATTAGACGGGATATCTATCAAAGAGTGTGTACGGGACAAGTAACGTTGCAAAATACATTCATTCGTAATTAAATATTATCGCAAATCTTCTATCACTTCTCGACTACACAAAGCACATTTTAATATCCTTGTATTTATTTATGAAAAAGGAACAATTTGGAACTGTGAAGCTGATATATACTTTAACCACATGTATTTGAATTATTATCTTTTCTTGACGACTTGAAGTTTCTTAAGCTCAATCTTTATTGGACCTGCAACTGCAGATGTATCACGGAAACAATATGTTCTATTTCAAAATAAAAAATATCTACCAGTTTTACAGTATTTCTGTTGAACAATTAAAGTTTCAAATAAAATGGCATCTAATGGTATGTATGAAATTTGAGATTTAGTGAAGATATTTTCCCGGAAAAATTGAAACCCGAAAAAAATACAGGTGTTCCAATAAGGAAAAATATAAGTCCATGTAACGTGATAACCTAAGAGCAATTACTTTGCTATTAGTAAGTTTTTGATCAAATTATATACATATTTATGTTAATTTATTAAAATTATTTTTCTGTTCGTCAAAAAAGCTTTTGAATCAATTGTAATATTATTTCAAGTTAACTAGAAACAGATGGTATAAGAGGACTAGGTCTACAATGGTTCGGAAAACGTTACTAACAGAAAGCAGTAAATCAAGATAGGTACTGACGTGAAATAAAACTTATGCAAACGGTACAGTAAATGTGTACAAACGTACATTTCAGTGTAATTCAAGAAACGCTTTCAGGGAACTTGAAATATAAGTTTGCACACGTTATTCTGTTTGAATAAATAATGGTGATAAGTGGGAATAGCAATTCTCTCGGAAATAGACCGGGAGCTAGAGGGAAGTGAGTATGCAAAATGCGAGTACCGCTTTTATCAACGGATATTGGCTGAGAATAGCCCCAAGATGAGTAATCCGAATCTTGTCGGTCCATTTTTGGTCCAATTTTTTTAATCCCCTTTTACCCATAAAGGAAATCGATTCAGCACATGGTATGGATTCATTTTAATTCTTTTGGTCATAATTTATAGTTTTATTCTAACGATAAAAGTGATGATAGGTTGTTAAATAAATGATAGGTTGTAATTATATAAATTGTTATTAAAAAGTTATATAAAACAGGAAACAGCGAATTCAAATACAAATATATTTAAGCGTGACAAATAATAGGTCATTTTTATTTTGACAATCATTATTTATGCAATTACACAACGAAATACAATGTGATGCTGACTTTTTGCAACTGTAAGACATTGTTCCACAATTTCACGTAAATTTGCAAGGCTGAATCAATAGCTCTGGCGAAGGCTGCTTTGTTATTTGTCGTATACGTAAGTAACCTGTGCTCTTCATAGCTAAATAAAACGTGATCGATCGGTTCCGAAAGTGTTTGAAGAGCATTGTTCCAAACAAATGTTTGTACTGCAGCCCTTAATAAATGCAAAGCATACGATGTGCACTCTACTTTCATTAAATTACAGCCCAAACCTATGTTTTGGGAAATCAGTTTACACCGGAGTTCATGAGCGGTTTCTTAAAAAAATATATAAGCACACTGTTTTTAACTGTTTTCATTGTTCAGCATTAAGGTCAAAGTTTCCCAAAGATACAAGGGCTGTTTGTACACAATCCTCCAACACAACTTTCGAACATTGTTTTTTACTACTTAATTTACTGATAGTATCGCAAGTGCTTATGAAACGTAATACTGGTAAAATATTACATATGCTTTCAGCAAGGGATTCCGCAGCTAAATAGCATCCTGTAAAATGTTTCTCTTTACTTGAATCGTAGACCTAAACTAACCAATATTTGCTATTTCTGTAGTCATAAATCGTCTAGATGAATACATCTATATCGGTCCGAATGATATCACATTCCTTCTCCACGAGAAGGGTACACAGAAGAAATACATGCACATCTGAATTAACGCTGTTGATAATGATATGAATTATTACTACGTAAAAAAGTGACAGAACATCACGAAACAAAGACTCAATTGTCGGGATTTATTTTGACTGCTTGAAAAGAAATCTTTACACTCGGTAGGAATTATACTTGAATGACTTGAAATTATGATATTTTTAATTATTTGGCCTCAACTCCGAAAAAAAATTATTGAAATATCGTCATAGAAATCGAATACTAAAATTTATTATCTTCACATGGGACAGCGTAAAAATTAGCATGATAGTTAAAAAAATACCTCGGCAAAATCACCGAATATATTGAAGTTTTTAACTGAATTTGATGAACCAGTGTCATATCATTAACAATAAGATTGTTCGGAGTTTTTAAATTTATAATGTCTTGCTGAGAGTTCGTATCACAGTTATGTTTGTTTTGAATGAAGGGTGAGTTTTGATTTCCTCTAAAATCCGTCTTTGTCGGAAAGATACTTGCAGTACTCTAATATTTCATATGATGCTAATATGTTTGTATTAAATCCACAAAGAGAAGCCAAACCAAACATGAATGAGTGTTGGAAAATATTTAATTGTATCTTTCAATTTCTTGTTGGAAGTATTTGTGTTTTTCTTGGCAGGAGTATCTTCAAAGTTATAAAATTCCGTTTTTTATGGGATCCGATATTTTTTTTTGATTTCTGAAAAATCGTTCATTTTCCTACGTATTTAATAGAACCTCTCCATTTTCTCTTATATGAAGTTTCGTGAAGTAGATTCACCAGGAAGTGCACCGGTGAAAATATTACAAAACACAATTCATAAGTCTTAAATGCATTGAAACACAAGACGATATTTCCAATATCATTTTCGTCCGTATTTATTCTGGATCGTGCCCATTCATTATGACTATTAATACCACCTTTAGTGTCATATTGCATTTTAAGATATGAAGAGAGAGATGAGTGAACGTTATTTTTGAAAGGACGCGGAAGCAACCATATCTGCATTGCTTTTTTAGTGACACCTAAGAAGCCTCCAGTCATTGCAGAAGATTGGTTCTGAGACTATGTTCTAGTGATAACTCGTAGACTAATGCATTGAGTATACTGAAGTTCGTTTGACGGAATGCATTCCTCTCTTGAGATAACATCTGAAGATAATTTTAGCATATCTTGTAAACTATGTGTCTCTCCACTATAATTAGTAGGATTCATACAGAAAAAATAAGGCAAATTTTTTTCGAGTAGTCAGTAAGTGTAATTCAAAATTATTATTTCTCTCAGACATAATTGAATTCGAAAGAATTTCTACCATTTACTGCAATTATTTGAATATTTATTCTCAGTGATTTGGAAACATTAGTAAGAAATCTGCAATTATAGTTTTATGTTGATTATATATGTTGGTCAAACCTGAGTGATCCTTATATAATGTTACTTCCCTTGGTTACCTCATGAAGATAGATATTAACTGATCCACTTGATCGTGAAAAAAATTCTTATTATCTATAAACGCGGTACAAAATACGATAAAAAAGTATTTTACACTCTAACGTCAAAATGAAAAGATGTGTAGCATGATGGTCACGATGCCATTTACACATATGGCAGGTTTTAGAATTTTCCTATAAACCTACCTTAATAACAACGTTTTAAAATTTGACATGTGAATTTCACAACATTTTGTTGCTGGAATGTCAACATTTCATATGTGTAGTAGCGCAACATAATGGAACGTAAAGAACCTGAAGAGGAATCTTGGCCTCAAAACATTGTTGACCTCAACCATAGCGAATATGTTATTTTAACCATTAAGTGGTCATGAAATAAATAAATTTTGTATCTTATAATGATTGTCTTTAATATATTTGCACATCGAATGTATTATTATAGACACATCGAATAGATTATATAGACAATCAGTGAGTGACTGACGTAAAATTTAATTTTTGATTTGATCTTCATTTATAGATTAATAACTTGCAGCATTATTTCACATATTTGTATTTTTCGTTCTTCTTTTATTGATATTGTTCACACTGAAATATTTCTCTCCGTTAATGTGGAATACATGGTAAACTATATTCAACAAATAAAACTCATTAATTTGTTGGAAGGTGAGAACAAAATTTGCTTTAAGTTTCAGACGCGTAATATTGAGGTAGTCAGCAGAAAAATGATCTAGCAGGAAGTGATTCATACCTTATCGGACGCATGGGTCTCAGGAATCCAAGCGCCAGACACCTTCCCCTCTT
This sequence comes from Laupala kohalensis, assembly GCA_002313205.1. Lineage (NCBI taxonomy): Eukaryota > Metazoa > Arthropoda > Insecta > Orthoptera > Trigonidiidae > Laupala > Laupala kohalensis. The sequence goes on from NNCF01132056.1 coordinate 26,351, forward strand.
TCGCAGAAGAAAAAATGTCGCTTCCATTTGAGGCGCCTCACGTGTTACTTGACCGTCTGCCTCTGCATTCAGCAGTTAGCTTCGCGTCTCCGAGGCAGCATCATAGTCCCTTTAATATGGTTGTGGTTAAAGAAACTATCTCTAGCGACACAGAGACAGAGGGGTCTTCGCGGCACGGTAAGTGTGGCAACGCATGCGAAGCTTCTGTGAAATTTCTATTAAACATTTGATAAGAAGACTATTTTTTCACTTCCGACAGTACAAGTAAAGGTGGGAATGGAATTACGCTGCACCTCTTGGATGCTGTTTCTCATCACTATAGCGGCATTAATTTTTCCTGCAACACTCGGTTCATCCACATCTCGAGCTTCGCATTTCCAAAGTATGATTAATACCTACGATGTCAGTGATGTGGTTGTCTCTCATTGTGAACGGGACGTCAGAACTATCGAAGATCACGGTAAGTATACCTGGCAGAAGTGATTCTATATCCACTGATTGAGCGCCAACTAATTTGCAATATTATATTTTCTAGGCTCTCTGAAGAATGTTGCGAAAACGGTGACTGAAAATATAATGCGTCGCGAGTTTGATGTCCCTCAGCTTTCCTATCAAACGTTGTATTATCATCAGATCATTTTCTCTCAAATGTTGATGACATGTTTGGTACAAGACACGAACATATTGGTTAAGGTTTGTAATGTTTCTTTTGGTAGATTTGGTTTTATTGGCAACGGCATAAGTGAATACTTCGCAATGATTTGTTCATTTTAGGAGGCGCATAAATGGACCAATGACGATCGTGGGGTCGCACTATGGCAAGGCAAATATGATGCTTCTTCTTCCCACGATGTTTGCAAAACTGGAGGTACTAAGATACCAGAAAATACGAAAAGTGACTGTGCTGAAGAAGACTCCTCTAGTGTAACAGACCTGACGATTTATCGTTTTCCACCCATTCCGGAAAATTCTCAACATTTTTTGTTACAGAGTCAAACGATCCGTCGATCGAAGATGGCTAGGGGTTTCTCTTTTGGAATGAAATATTTTCTGTCCCTTTTGTGTATATTTTCATTGCGTTGGTTGATCTTGCATTTACGAATGAATGAATGAATTACGTACGTAAGAAGGAATATTTATGTGTTGATGAAACAGTATTGATTTTAGGTAGAGTTATAGATATGTTGTATAAATGTTCTTTTCTGTATCAACTTAAGTTGAATGAAACACATGTGATTTGATGGGACGTTTTCTCGTTTTAATCGCGTTCCTTTTCCTTATAGTACTTATATCCCGTTGTACGATGAAATCAAGCATCCCTTTAAAAGTTTTAAATTTGAAGTTTATTTAAATAATTCTCATTAGTTTCTTGGGATGCAAGTGTAATTGAAAGATATTGTTATCTGCACATGTTTAAGATCTTCTTCCATGGACAAGAACATGTCTCCAGAGTTCAGATACATACTAAGATATGTATGACGACTGCATAGTGAAGTATCGTTTTGAAATTCGAGGTTTGCTGTAATATAATTAAATAAATATAGAATTTGGTGTAATATATTTACCTGTTCTGACTCAATGAATAAATGGAAGGCATTGTCGTTATTCAAATATGATGAAGTGAGCGTAAATTTAAACTGCGTGCCACACACGTGCAACGGAATAAAGCAATGATTGGAGGGGTAGCAATGACGTAGGACGGCAGCGTAGTGAAGGGAAGAGGGAGAACTCTTAGGAAGAGATAGATAGATAGATGGATAGATAGATGTAACTCTTGTTGGTGTTCAGTGATTGAGAAATGTAGTTAGAGGGAGAAGTGATGAAACTTCTAATTGCAGCCACCATCAGACTGAGCTTCATGTCAATAATATCTTATTGGGGAAACGAAGACAATTTGTCATATTAACTGATGATAGCTTTAAAGTTATTTGCTCATATATTTTCAAATTTCTTTAGTTGTTCTATTCACGTTTTTTACCATTTAACGAATAGTTAATTTACCATTTGGCATGATGATAAAATGGTTTAAAGTGACAAGTACTGAAGAAATTCTCGGGTGTGTCAATGCTCCTTCATACTGTTCTTTTACTACGCATCGGAAAAGAATAAAAACGAGCAATATTGTTGAATACATAATTTTTTCCGGTCGCAGAAGGGAAGAATAACTCTTAATGGCGCTTAAGTTTATGATCACCCCTCTGAGGGAATATAATCCTTTTGGGTAGGTGATGAAATGTAAAAATATTCGATGACTGATGTTAGTGTTGAGATCTCAGTTTTCGGAGCCGCTGAAATAAGTAATGTCATTCTCGAACACCCGAAAGTCTACTATCAGCCCGTATATACACCCCTAGCATCCCTAGAGAAGGGAATACCATGTAGAAATTACCGAACATGAGCAAAATTGAGCAAAATCGGGCTTTTGATTTATGCCCAAGATCGATTCAGAATAAAAATTCATTCCGGCTAACTTCACGGAGCCCATGTTAAGCACCAAATACTTAACACGTCAAATTATTGCAATACTTAAAACGTATTATTACTTACCCTTTTCGCATGCGAAAAAAATCATTTATGTCCGGGGCGTTGCCAGTACTGCTGTATCGCTAAGAGGTGTCCATAAGGCAATGTGGCATTACTTAAAGAGTGAACACATCAGTTTCCTTAAGCGACAAACAGATTTGAGTAACGTACGCAAACTAGCGCACGTTTCGTATGCTCGACTGTTCAAATTGATTCACAACTCGAACTCACGGTTGGTCACAACTTCAAAATGTTTTGTCTTGTTTAACGATTTCAACTGCACTTCTTGCGAACGAAAAGCAGTCAATTGGAGCGGAGTGAAAACTAAATAGGTTTATGGATTAGGTAGAAATAGGTTTATGGATTAAGATAAATGAAAATTAATTTTGAAATAATAAAAAATTAAGATTGCATAGGGTCTATAGTGTAGGATTGATGAGATGTATGATTAAACTACACTCAATGCCGTTTAATTCAAGTTCAGATCACACAGACGCACAGAATCCTTAGAGCTGATGGTGGGAAGGACGAGACCTAAAAATGTTGTAAAAAGACAGATTGTAGGGTCGAGTCCATGTTTTTCTAGTAATCTGAGATGAATAATCGTATTTCCAATGACATAACAATGACAATGATGGAACGATACGTGAGGTGCACGACAACCCTCGAGATTAGGGTAGCTAAGGGGAAAAATTATCGAAAATATTCCTCTAAGAGACGTTTTTATGAAAATCCATCTCTGAGGGAGCGAAATGACTGTTGGAAGGTTGTATGAGCGTCCTATGTTTTTAAAGTTGAAAGTATTAAAATTGATATTTAGGATAATTATTTGATTTCATGACCTTAAGGCATAACGAGATACATGTTTATGATTGTTTTTTGTTCTTTGTTCTTTGTATTGTTTTGTTCTTTTATGTACTGTTTAAGAATGAGTCATTGTCATTATTCATATTTATATTAAATCATATAACAAGGTATAAACTAATTCGTTGTGTTACGATAGTTATTTTTCAACAAAAACAATGTACATTGTTGAAAATATTTCCAAATAGGTTACGGCAACGATTCTGCATTGCTTTGTCCAAACATGAAAATATTCGTGTTGAAAATCAGTCATGTGAAAATGGCGCCAAGTCCACGACCAGCCCCTATATCTACCTCCAGGGAAGGGGATGTCATGTAAAAATTGTCGGAAATGACTTTCGTGACGAGTCCCGAGTTCGCAGCATAGCTGAGATGATAGTGACATTATGATATAGTTTAAGTTAAAGTTTTTAATCCATATGACGAAAAAGGATCTCATTTCTCCTCTTAAGCAAAGGTGGAAAGGGGATGAAGTATATTATAATTGAAAACGGCTGATTTCCTTAGTCGTGAGAGTGTTTGCGATGTATAATTAAAATGCCACTGCCTCCAAGTTCAAGTTCAGATCTCATTAGGGCTCGATACCCCAGATCTAAAAATGCGAAGGGTGAGAAATAAAATTAGCGTGAAATGACCGATATTAGGGTCAATACCATAATTCTTGGTGGTTTTGAGATGAATAATCATACTCCTAATGCCGTAATAACCGTTTACACCGCATTTCACCCCTAGAGGTGGAGGTTGAAAAGAGCGTGACACTAGAAATGGTTCCTACGACATTCCTAGCTTTGAGAGTTGTTGAGATGCGTAGAGACACAAAGTTTTGATAGAGTTGGAGCACCATTTGCGGACCGGGGGGAGGCGTAAACAGCCCTTAGCGATTAGGGGAGCACTTTCTTTAAAGAAAGATAAAAATTTCATTTTAACTGTTTAAAACTGGAAATTATAAAAAAATACACCATCCTGGATGTGGTAATCGCCAATTGTCTTTCCTTTGATTTATATCATTATTTAAATCATACTTAGTAGAAACATGCAGAAAATGACATGTTAATGAAAATTATCAATATATTTTTGCCACACTGTACAGTGACATGATGTCATTCATGCATGTTGAGGTTTAAATACCTCTAACTCTTCTAAGACTGAAGTGATGTTCTAAGCTAATTGGTGACATTTCGATTGATTTGTTTCTGTCGCAAATAATTTCATGCTGCTTGCTCAAGCATAGTTTCACCCTAAGGTTTATTTATTCTTGCTCCTGGAAGTGAAACTGAAAATACGCGTACAACCAACTTTTGAATTAAATTTGTGTTTTTATGAATTTGTAAAACAAGGATGTTGTATGTATGTTCTTAAAAACGAGTAAGTAAAATTATTTTAATTTTACTATATAAATAGAGTTTATACATTCCAGAATAAAAGAAAATTGGTATAAGAGGAAACCCGGGCAACACTCACTAATCAGCTGTGATATAAATTTCGTACGTATTGATGCTTGAACTCATTCCAAGATATCTCAGTAGGTGTTTTGGAAAAACGTTTTCTTAATTACATTACTGAAAATAAGGGATCGAGGAAACACGCCCATACTATCAAATCACCAATATTAATGGATAACATTCTCACTGGATATCAATGGGAATGTGAGAAAGAATAAATTAGCAGACATATTACAAACTTCACGTGATCAAAACCGTGGGCACTCAGCTAGTCTACATGTATAAGTCAGATATAACCTTGGGAACCTAGTCTCTACAACAGTAACTCAATAATCTCAGTATCCAATTCCAAATTCCTCTGGGCAGTTCATTTACAACAGCCACTGCACTTTAAAGGTGCGCTGTATGCACTTGAAACGTCTGCCTCGTTCACTCTCGCGTTGTGGAAGACCAGCTATTTTTACTTACTGGAATTACTGTTATTAATGTTTTTACCGTAAGAGATAATTTCCAAAATTTTATTTGTCATGTAAACTCGTGTACCTAATCTCAAATTTTCCATCCCAGCGTCAGAAGCCCTCTTAATTTTCCGTAAATTAATTGAAGTAGGGGTATATTATTCTGAAAGATTATACTGTCATGTATACGTAAACATCCAATGATTTTCGTAGTGGTCATTCGACTAATTCCTTGTGGATGGTTTTGTTTACGTAAGTGGGGTTTATTGTATTACGTTGAATGTTAATGAATAAGGAAATGAAAGACCTATTTAACTAACAGCTCGTGTAACGTGACCTAAATATGAAAGTTCAGGTTCATGTTACAGATCTTTCAATACTGAAGATATTGTAAACCATGACATTCTGAAAGCTTTAAACATAGAGGGATTCTATTGTCTTAAAGGCAGTTGAATGAACTTGAAAATAAATGTTTTTGCCATTGACAAAAGTATAAGGTACTGAATTACATGTATTAAGTATTTGAAAATAATTATAATTATACAGAGAAATATTTTATGAAGAGAATTTTGATGTTATTGATTACATTTTTTGTGGAATTACGGATTCACACTAACAAATTCTAAAATGGAAATCGAACAAATTAAAATATATTTTTCATTTAATACATATCTTCCATTTGTTGTGGAGACCAGTAGCAGATAGAAAATATTTCTATTAAGATATATTTTAGCAATAAATTAATTAATTTGCAACCAAATGTTCAATTTGGTTAATGCGTGAAACAGTGCTGTATACAATGTTATTGAAAACCAGGTAAATATTTGCTTCAGGGACAGTCCATAAACGAAATTAAAAATTACAATTTTTAACACCCTTCTCCTCTCTATAACACACCTGTAACTATACCTTACCCTCCAATAATTGTATAATCTAACCACTACCTCCTCACACCCGTTAAGAAATTTTTTGTTGCTTCTCGAAAAATGTCAGGACAAATTTTGATACACACTAGTCAAAATGGCCATTGGGTGGCCATGTGTTATCGCCTAACGACCATTCGTAGCCTCTCGAAGTCAATGGTCCAGTCATTTGAGGTCACTTGAAATGAATGGCCGTTTGTTGCTAACAGATGGCCACTCAATAGCCATTATTACTCGAGCACTGATTTAATTGTTCGTTTGTCATTGCTCTGCACGAGCACAAAGCGATTGAGTACACGGCTTAAAATGACAAACTTAATTGTGAATAAGCGTCCTACAAAACAAACCCTATAAAACAGCGTTACGTAACACTGACGTTAACACCCTATACGCAGTGTAACTACAACGCAGTGTCCCCTTCCCCTCCAGGATGCGAAACATAATTTAAGGACAGTCCCTTAAAAGGAAAAGTGTGCTCTGGATTTTCGAAAGTCACAAAAATATTATCATTAATCGCGTTTCTTGTGAGTTCTACGTTTAAATAAATATCAACGTTTATTTGTTTGCGTTTCGGGACAGCTAACCCTACTGTTTAATTGGGGTCTCTCGCGACTCTACAGTAAAAGACATTGGAGCCTGTTCCTTATATCTCTTGATATTAGGACTCATGGTCAAGATAAATAAAAAGTATCGAGATAAATGAAATAAACGTCATGATCAAGATAATTATAAGAGGAGACAAGTTGCGTGAGGACTTGGGAGTCGAGGCGGGTGGTGCAATGGACAGCATACCTGCGGCCTGAGCAGGATGTCCCGGGTTCGAATCCCGGTCCGTCGCAATTTCCACCTGACCGTTGACAATGCAAACACTCCTCTACGAGGGTAATCAGAAGTTGTGTGTTTAAACGCTACTTTTGTGTTTTATAGAACTCTTCCACCGTTTTATCGAACCACACACATCTCAAAATGTTCCTTATGTCATTCTTACTTTTTTATAGAACGTTTCTTTCACATTGAATTTCTTATCATTCTCAGGATGGATTAATATTGAATTTAATTATAACCCTTTCCTATTGAACATTTTTGTCACCGTAGTTCCATAGTCACATTCTCTTTCAGCGTAGAATTTGGTGTACCCTGTTTCTAAACACCGCACTTCGAAACACCTTCAGTACTCGTCAAATCCATGTGTGTTCTGTTCCATTATAAGAATAAGATTGAGGAAGTTCACTATTATATGAATCATTAGAAACATTTTCCATAAATGTCATTTTTCTTCTTGATACTCCCAGGTTTATTAAGTAGTTAAAATCTTTTAGGACATTTTGCTTTCGTGCTATCTTCACGTTCAACCATTCTTCTACAGAGTAATTAAAGTTTTACAACTTTCCACCCAAAACATACAGGAGAACCTATACTAGAACTAACACCGAACGGAACTTGCCAATATATAAACAAACTAAAAAGATTTCGAACGTATAAATTCGAAAGTGCGATAAAATCGTGTTGTGTGTCCAACCATCACTGACGCAGAAGAAATTGAAAATGCGTGTCTTACGCAACAGGAGCAAATACAACAATGAAATAAAAAACAATAAAACTAAAACTATTAAAAATAATTCGTCAAAAATAATTTTCGTCAATCAATCTGTCAGTCTCTGTGGAGGTAGAATTTCATATATATTTTAAATAACGAAAAAAGTAATGAAACAATTAAATGCTTGTTAAAAGTAACGAAATTAACACTTCGTTTCTTTTTTTCCCTTGGGGCTTTAGGCCTCGCCAATGTCAAAGGGCATTAGAGCCCTCTTCGTTTCTGTGATAATTGCGTTTTATACGGGAGGCTTTAGAAGAATGATCACAATAAACAATAAACATTGACTAACTTAATTATGCATTAGTGCGGGATTTGTTCTAACCTGTAGAGCGTGAATTGTCCGAACACCGAGCATCAGAAACGTCGATAATCCGAAAGCTATGCGGTCCGAAAATTCACATTCACGTGCGAAGTGCAAATGTCGTAAGCGACTTCTTCCCTTGACGACGAGTCTAGACGCAAAATATATTGGAAAGCGTGCAAAGCTATGTCCATTTTGTCCCCCATTCATGGCAGATATTTATGAATGAATATAGAATACGTTTTGCATCCTCTAGTAATCAAGAGAAAGGTACTAAAACTGTGCCTTTGCTTACCAAACAATGTCCATTTCACTTCAACTTAACTTCTTTCACAATATTAGCGTTAGACTATTTAAAAACACTCTGCGTTTGTCCCACCATATTTTGTGACAACGGAATCACCCACTTGGGAATATGTACAGTAATATTTTCATTATTGTCAGCAGAAAATATAAAAATAAATTGATACATTATCTTCAATATGTTCGGTATTTACTTATTATTAGTATTAGTTCAAAATAGTAATCGTAATAATATATTTGTAAATTAAAATTTTGAGGGTAACACGTAGAATTTTTTTTGTAAGATAGTATGATTAATAAACATTAATCACAATTAGTTAGTGATACGGCCTCTCATTGTTGCGAATCAGGTGAGTGACGGACAAACACAACAGTTCCGATCCACCATTACGCATTTCTTCTCTTCAAAGAAGTCTCAGCTGTTTCGGAGCTGACAAGGTGACTTCATGATTCCAACTTTGAATTGTGGCACCACGAATCTAATCAATCGCCAAACGGGAAAATAGGCACGTGATGTGCAAATGACTAAATCTTCCTGCCATATTCACTTACACTTTCCCACGTTCAATAATATCTCCAACTACACGAGGTTCTAAAAATATATATTTTGTGACATTAAATCTCGACTACCGCACAAGAAGTGTTGTCTCACTACAAAACGTATTGAAATACAGGATGAAAACCTGTTACTACTGACAAAACTAATTGAGGGGGGTACACGTTCATTTACTTATTTATTGAAATTAATAATAATAAATTTATTGTCAAAAAACAGTACAAACTGCGTATGACCACGTGGAGGACAATAAACTAATTTACTCTCCGGAAGCAAGCGAGGGACGTATTCCATCAATTCCGATCAAGGGCCCTAAGGCAGAGGCGGATTCAAAAANTACCCGTAACGCCCTCTAGCGAGAACCAGCTGGGTATCGTAGCTTCCTCGACACATACCAGACGCACTTCCAGCTCGACTGCCAGCGAGTTGACACGGTCTGAAAGCTTATTCGTGACATATTTTGCGAGTAATCAAAGCGATCAAGACTATGTCTTCAGTGCGTGGTTCTGAGATTTCTGCCGCAGCAATTTGGATTTTCATGATATTACTTCCTACTGTGCTTTGCAATGACTTATCCGTTCCGGAGGGCAGATTTACGTCAATGGATGAATCCAGTGTTGGGTCCAGTTTGATTGACACTTCAAGTGAAATTATTCTCTACTCAAGTGAACAACCAGGTAAGATTTGACGATAATCATTTTCATTGTACATGGTGCATGAGAATGTGTTGCTGTAGTGCTTCTTTGTTTCTAGAAGAATTTGAAGAAGCCTCTGAGACGCAGAATTATTTCGGAAACGAAACTTCTGAATATCCTGAAGTCTTGTGTGAAAGCGTTCTTCTGTCTAAGCTTCAGAATTTTTCTTTGTGGGAAATGTGTTCTAAAACCAAATTGAATGTGGAATTGAAGGTTGGTGTACATAATTATATTCGAATATGAATTATTGAATATTTTCATTCAAAAATTAATTCATGAATATTTTTATTAAAAAATGAATAGTAATTTTATTTTATTTTTTGTTGCAGGAACAAAATGAAACCAGCGATGTATTTATTCAGACATCTACCATTGAAGCAGAGTTCGACAATGAAGCAATGCAAATGAATACTTCATTCGCTGGAATAGCTGAAAAACGGGATAATTCTGGTTATAATGAATCGCACGTTATCCTTAATCGCACTGCTTATGATTGCGTGTTTCGTGGAAACTGTGAAGATAATGAAACGAAAGAAGCTAGTGCAACTGAGAAACGATATTTTGACAATCGAAGAGCAATTGTAATGCTTGTTTCAATGGTATTTTTGTATTTCATTCTGTTCTTCGTTATAACATATGGTCCGTTTTTGGTGGTTGCAATTTGTCGCCGAAAGAATTCATTCAATGGTGAATATAAGATAGTTTAGATGGTGGATTTCTTCTTGTGATAAATGATGTATTTTCTCTTATTAATGTTTGAATATGTACTTATGATAATAAATTTTCTCTTAATCGATAAATCCTTGTTCAATTATTTTATTCCATTTATTGTTCTCTACATGCTTATTAAGGAAATAATTAGCTTATAAATTGATAGATGTTAAGAAGTGTGGATGCATAGTGTGAAGGTGCAAAATACGATAGAAAATTGATAATATTTTAAAATATTTTGATGACTTTTTCCAATGAATCAAGGGATCATTAGACATATTTGTGATCAAGTTGTACTGATTTATCATCTTGATAATAACAATAAATTTATTGTCAAAAAAGCAGTGCAAACTGCGTATGACCACGTGGAGGACCATATATTAATTTGCTAATAAATGTACTTACTCTTCAAAACTGATTTTCTTATTGTATAATGGAGTTAGATAAATATCCAGGAGTAAGGTGATCCGGGGGCAAGGAAAGTTCCATCTTTCCATACAAGTATAGGTACTTGATGGTAATCCTATATTAAAATACATAGCTTCAATACCATCAGTCATCTACTGCTTCTAAAAATGATGTGGAAAATTTAGAAATGAAATATCAGTCATTGAATAAAAGTTTTGAACGCAGATAATTTTAACCAAAGGTCTCGTGCACTTAAAAGTGGAAAAAAAATCATCTCCCTTTCCACCAACAATCTTAGGTAGTTTGTTTTATAGAAGCCCTTTCATTGACTCATGTACGTCACATGAAAAGAATAGAAACAAATCACATGTGGAACCCATGTTACAAAAAAAATCTATTAACGATATTGCAATCCGATTGAGTAGAAAAGAAATGCCGCGATCGAAGTTGGCTGGAATCGACTCGTAATCGACTTCGATCGGAAACGAGGAAGGAATGTCGAAGCGCCGTAGAAGTCAACTTCTCGGTTCGCGCATGCGCGTAGGCCTAGGAGTCAGAAGCGGCAAAGTACGAGATGCTGGCTGAAATCGCACGCTCCGCAAAGTGAGCGTCACGAAATAAGAGAATTGCACTAATGGTATTTTCAGCCAGACGCTCTCGTTTGCAAGTCGCTCAATGCATTAGAAGTTTTAACTTCCATTGGTGAGTTTCATGTAAGGGTATAATCAGTGTCCTCTTTTTCCGTTCAAACCCACTTATAGAGGACAAAATCAGAGGTCCAGAAGACGAATGTTTAGAAAAAATGCATTTATTACCTGAATATAAGATACCTGTGTACAAGAGATTCCCACTTGTAGTGGACGAAATATACTTCCACACAGTTAATTTCAATATTTAGTTAAGAGACTAATTTTTCCCCAAAAATTCTCAGAATATTTCAGTGGCTGTTCTGCATGTGCGTCAACAATCGAGTTATCGCGCCACAGCGTTCGTTCGCTGGTGAAATATCTTTCTTGATTTAATACATTTTTTAAGGCGTAAACATTGGTTTTTACACACCATTATGCCTGTTTTACGGAATTGCTGTGAGTGTGATCAAGTATTAAAGAAATCCCTTGTATTGAACAAATCCCTTATATGCGACAGATGTCAATTTCCAGCTCATACCTCGTGTGCCGAGTTCAATGATGATGAAATGGACATTGTGAAGAACAAAAGATCTAATGGAAGAATCTTTTCCCAGTGTACAGTTTGCTTTATTTCCAGAAACACTGTTTCTCAAATATCAACTAAAATGGGAGCTCTTCAAATACAAGTGAACCAAATGACATCAGGGACTCAAGCTTCAAATATAGAAGACTTTATTTCTGAGTATGAAGATAGAGAGAAAAGGAAGAGAAATTTGTTATTGCTGAAAGTTCCGGAAGATGGTTCATTGGGTAATGGGGATAAGAAGGATCATGACAACAACATCTATCAGTTGATAGAGGCTACTTTTCCTTCTGATTCGAATGTCTTGCCTAATTTTCCGACTTGGAAAACCATCTCCAAATAAGGTTAGACCTATTATAGGTTATTTTTGATAATACTGAGGCCCCGTACAGAATATTTCTTAATACAAAACTCCTCAAGGAGAATAAAAATCTGAACGACTTAGTTGTTAGGAAGGACCTAACAACCTTACAGAGGAATACACTATTCAACCAATGGACTCAACTCAATAATCGCTTTTCAAGTCTGGTGAGAAAAACTTAAGAATTAGTTATGTAACTGATCAGCCTAAAATTGTTACGAACAATCTTCCAAAAAAACCAAATGGTGCCCTGTTACATCTTTACTACCAAAATATTAATGGATTAGGATCCAAATTATTAACTTTCCAAAAAGAAGTAAGCCTATATTCTTATGATAGTATAGTGAGACAAATCTAAACCATGATATATCAAAATCTGAACTTGGCTTGTATGACTATGATATCTACACAACAGATCGTTTAAGCGTTTTTCCCATTCATGCGTTTTTCCCATATATACGTTTACGCAAATATGCGAAAAACGCATATATGGGAAAAACTGAAAATGCTTTTCCTAAAACGTATATATGGGAAAAACGCATATATGCGAAAAACGCATATATGGGAAAAACGCATAAATGAGAAAATCGTAAATATGAGAAAAACGCGTATATAGGAAAAACGCATGAAAAATTGAGAAAATATATATTGAGAAAAACGCATATTTGCAAAAAACGCATATATGCAAAAACGCATATATGAAAAAAACGCATATATGGAAAAAACACATATTTGGAAAATTTTATAATTTTTTTTGAGGACATTTTTAGAGGTTAGAGACATTATTTTGGAATAAACACAAAAAAAAATTTAAAAAAATTTTCTATTTTTTTTGTTCCCTTTCAAAATTTTACATTACACATTCTCATTTATCATAGTACTTCAATCAGCAATACGTAGAAATATGTATAAGGCAGTTTGCTGGTAAATTTCAAAGAAAGAACACTGAAATCACTTGCTTGTCTTCGTGTTTGTATCTCACTTTCATTGTTACTATGTACCAGACATAAAGACGCTTCTTCATGATAAAAAGTAACGTGAAACTATGGGATAACTAATTAAAATAAAAAAAGAATTTCAATTATTTAAAAATTTTGTTAAAATTTTTGAGGACATTTTTAGAAGTTAAAGACATATATAAATAAATAAACACAATAAAAATTTTGACCATAATTTTCAATTTTTTTTCGTTTCCCTCCAAAATTTTTACATTACACATTGTCACTTATCATAGTACTACCATAAGAAATACGCAGAAATATGAAAGAGCCAGACTTTGGTGTTTAATTTCAAAGAAAAAACACTGATATCACTTGCTCTTCGTCGTGTTTGTATTTCACCTTCTTTGTTACTATGTTCCAGCCACTAAAACGCTTGTTCACGATAAAGAGTAATGTGAAACTATGGAATAACAAATTGAAAAAAGAAAAAAAATTCAATTTTTTTTAAATTTTACAAATTTTTTTGAGGACATTTTTAGAGTTTAAGGACATATATTTTTAAAATAAACAAAAAACATTTGACCAAAATTTTCAATTTTATTTTCGTTTCCTTCCAAAAATTTTTACATTACACATTGTCACTTATCATAGTACTACCATCAGAAATACGTAGAAATATGTATAAGCCAGAGTTTGCTGTTAAATTTCAAAGAAAGAACACTGAAATCACTTACTTGTCGTCGTGTTTGTATTTCACTTTCTTTGTTACTATGTTCCAGCCACAGAGACACTTCTTAACGATAAAGAGTAACGTGAGACTATGGAATAACAAATTAAAACAAAAAAATTATATTTTTGAAAGTTTTAAAAAAAATTTGGAGGACATTTATAGAAGTTAGGGACATATATTTTTGGAATAACCGCATAAAAAATTTTGACAAATTTTTAAATTTTTTTCTGTTTATCTCCAAATATTTACATTGCACATTGTCATTTATCGCAGTACCACCATCAGAAGTACGTTGAAATATGTATAAGCAAGACTTTGCTGTTAAATTTTCAAAAAAGAACACAAAAGTCACTTGCGCTTCGTCGTGTTTGTATCTTACATTTTTTGCTACCATGTTTCAGCCACAGAGACGCTTCTTAACGAAAAAGTGCAACGTGAACAATGGAATAACTTAATAAAACAAGAAAAAAATTATATTTCTATGAATAATTTATAAATTTTTTTGAGGTCACTTTTAGAGGTTAAGGACTTTAATTTATGAATTTAAAAAAATTGACAAAATTTTCAACTTTTTTTCTTTTTACCTTCATAAATTCATAGATATATGAATAAGCAACAGTTTGCTGGTAAATTTCAAAGACAGAACACTGAAATCACTTGCTTGTCGCCGTGTTTGTAACTCATTTTCTTCGTTAATATGTTCCAGCCACAGTGACGATTCTTGACGAGAAAGAGTAACAAAAAAAAAATGAAAAAATTTTAAAACAAAAAAAAGTTTCAATTTTTTTGAAAATTTTATAAATTTTTTTGAGGGCAATTTTAGAGGTTAGGGAAATATATTTTTGTAATCAAAGCAAAATAAATTTGAAAAAAATTTCAATTTATTTTCCTTTTTATCTTCATAAATTTACATTACTCATTGTCATTTATCATAGTACTACCATCAGAAATACGTAGATATATGAATAATCAACAGTTTGCTGGTAAATTTCGAATATTGCACACTGAAATCACTTGCTTGTCGTCGTGTTTGTAACTCACTTTCGTTGTTAATATGTTCCAGTCACAGAAACGATTATTGACGATAAAGAGTAACGTAAAACATTAGAAAATTTAATTAAAACAAGAAATTTTTTTTAATCTTTTTGAAAATGTTATGAAATTTTTTGAGGGCATTTTTAGAGGTTGAGAACATATATTTTTGGAATAAAAGCAAAAAAAAATTGACAAATTTTTCAACTTTTTTTTCTTTTTACTTTTATAAATTTACTTTACACATTGTCATTTATCATAGTACTACCATCAGAAACAAGTAGATATATGAATAAGCAACAGTTTGGTGGTAAATTTCAAAGATAGAACACTGAAATCACTTGCTTGTCAACGTGTTTGTAACTCACTTTCTATGTTAATATGTTTCAGCCACAGTGACGATCCCTGACGATCAAGAGTAACTTAAAACAAGAGAAAAATTAATTAAAACAAGAAAAAAATTTCAATATTTTTGAAAATCTTATATTAAATTTTGTCGGCATTAAAAGAGGTTAACGACATCAATTTTTGGAATAAAAGCATATAAAATTTGGCAAATATTTCAACTTATTTTTTTTTTTACCTTCATAAATTTACATTACACATTGTTATTTATCATAGTACTGCCATCAGAAATACGTAGATATATGAATAAGCAACCGTTTGCTGGTAAATTTCAAAGACAGAACACTGAAATCACTTGCTTGTCGTCGTGTTTGTAATTCACTTTCGTTGTTAATATGTTCCAGCCATAGAGACGATTCTCGACGATAAAGACTAACGTGTAACAATAGAAAAATTAATTAAAACAAGAAAAAAATTTCAATATTTTTGAAAATTTTTTAAAATTTTTTGGGTGCATTTTTAGAGGTTGGCGACATATATTTTTGGAATACAGGCAGAAAANTGGGTGCATTTTTAGAGGTTGGCGACATATATTTTTGGAATACAGGCAGAAAAAATTTTGAAAAATTTTTCATTTTCTTTTTGTTTTTACGTTCAATAATTTTTATTGCACATGTCATTTATTAGAGTACTACCATCAGAAATACGTAGATATATGAATTAGCAATAGTTTGCTGGTAAATATCAAAGAACACGGAAATCACTTGCTTGTCGTCGTGTTTGTAACTCACTTTCTTTGTTAATATGTTCCAGCCATAGTGACGATTCTTGACGACAAGGAGTAACGTAAAACAATAGAAAAATTATTTAAAACAAGAAAAAAAATTCAATTTTTTTAAAAATTTTATAAACATTTTTAACGGCATTTTAAGAGGTTAGCGACATATACTTTTGGAATAAAAGCATATAAAATTTGGCAAATTTTTCAACTTATTTTTCTTTTTACCTTCATAAATTTACATTACACATTGTCATTTATCATAGTACTACCATCAGAAATACGTAGATATATGAATAAGGAACAGTTTGCTGGTAAATTTCAAAAACAGAACACTAAATTCATTTGCTTGTCGTCGAGTTTGTAATTCACTTTCTTTCTTAATATATTCCTGCCACAGAGACAATTCTTGACGATAAAGAGGAACTTAAAACAATAAAAAAATTAATTAAAATAAAAAAAATCTTTTTTTGAAAATTTTATAAAATATTTTGAGGGCATTTTTAGAGGTTGGGGAAATTTAATTTTGGAATAAAAGCAAAAAAAATTTGACAAATTTTTCAACTTATTAATCTTTCTACATTCTTAAATTTACATTACACAATGTCATTTATCCTAGTCCTATCATCAGAAATACGTAGATATATGAATAAGCAACAGTTTGCTGGTAAATTTCAAAGACAGAACACTGAAATCACTTGCATGTCGTCGTGTTTGTAATTACCTTTTTTGTGTAATATGTTCCAGCCACAGAAACGATTCTTGACGATAGAGAGTAACGTAAAACAATAGAAAAATTAATTAAAACAAGAAAAAAATTTCAATTTGTTTGAAATATTTTTGAAAATTTTATAAATTTTTTAGGGCATTTCTAGAGGTTAGGGTTATAAATTTTTCGAATAAAAGCAAAAAATATGACAAATTTTTAAACTTATAAATTTTTTCCTTTATATATTTACATTACACATTGACATTTATCATAGTACTACCATTAGAAATACGTAGATATATGAATAAGCAACAGTTTGCTGGTAATTCTTAAAGACAGGACACTGAAATCATTTGCTTTCTGTCGTGTTTTAATCTTGTTTTCTTTGTTACCATGGTCCAGCCAAAGAGACGATTTTTGACGATAAACAGTATCGTAAAACAATAGAAAAATTAATTAAAACAAGTAAAAAAATTCAATTTGTTTGAAAATCAAAAAAAAAAATTATGGACATTTTTAGATGTTAGGGACATATATTTACGGAATAAAAGACAAAATATTTTTGACAAATTTTTCAACTTATTTTTCTTTTTACCTTTATAAATTTACATTACACATTGTCATTTATCATAGTACTACCATCAGAAATACGTAGATATAGGAATAAGCAACAGTTTGCTGGTAAATTTCAAAATACAGAACACTGATATCACTTGCTTGTCGTCGTTTTTGTAACTTAATTTCTTTGTTAAGATGTTCCAGCCACAGAAACGATTCTTGACGATTAAGAGTAACGTAAAACAATAGAGAAATTATTTAAAACAGTAAAAAAAATTTAATTTTGTTTGAAAATTTTATAAAAATCTTTTAAACCATTTTCAGAGGTTAGGGACACATATTTTTGAAATAAAAGCAAAAAAAATTGACAAATTTTTCAACTAATTTCTCGTTTTACCTTTATAAAGTTACATTACACATTGTCATTTATCATTGTAATACCATCAGAATTACGTAGATATATGAATAAGCAACAGTTTGTTGGTAAATTTCAAAGACAGAACACTGAAATCACTTGCTTGTCGTCGTGCTCGTAACTCACTCTCTTAGTTTATATGTTCCAGCCACAGAGACGATTCTCGACAATACAGAGTAACGAAACAACAGAAAAAATAAATATTTTGAAGGCTTTATTAGAAGGTAGGGACATATATTTTTGAAATAAAAGCAAAAAAAATACGAAATATTTTTCAAATTTTTTTTCTTTTTACCTTCATAATTTTAGATGACACATTGTCATTTAACATAGTACTACCATCAGAAATATGTAGATACATGAATAAGTAACAGTTTGCTGGTAAATTTCAAAGACAGAACACTGAAATCACTTGCTTGTCATCGTGTTTGTAACTTACATTCTTTGTTAATATGTTCCAGCCACAGAGACGGTTCTCGACGATAAAGAGTAACGTAAAACAACACAAAAATTGATTAAAACAAGAAAAAAAAAATTTTTGGTTGAAAATTTTAAAAAAAAATTTGAAAACATTTTTAGAGGTTAAAGACATATATATTTGAAATAAATGCAAAAATAATTGACAAATTATTTAACATATTTTTCTTTTTAGCTTTAAAAATTTACCTTACACATGGTCATTTATCATTGTAATACCATCAGAAATACGTAGATATATGAATAAGCAACAATTTGCTGGTAAATTTCAAACACAGAACACTTAAATCACTTGCTTGTCGTTGTGTTTCTAACTCTCTTTCTTATTTAAGATATTCAAGCCACAGTGACTTTTCTTAACGATAAGGAGTTAAGCAAGACAATAGAAAAAGTAATTAAAACAAGAAAAATATTTCAATTTGTTTGAAAATGTAATAAAATTTTTTGAGGGATTTTTTAAAAATTAAGGGTATATAATTTTGGAACAAACGAAAAAAAAGTTCTGACATTTTTTTAACTTATTTTTCTTTTTACGTTCATTAATTTACATTACACATTGTCATTTATCATAGTACTACCATCAGAAATACGTCGATATGTGAATAAGCAACAGTTTGCTACTAAATTTCAAAGACAGAACACTGAAATCACTTGCTTGTCGTCGTGTTTGTAACTCACTTTCTTTTCTAATATTTTCGAGCCAGAGAAATAATTCTTAACGATAAGGTGTAAAGTAAAACAATAGAAAAATTGAATAAAACAAGAAAAAAAATTTAATTATTTTTAAAAAAAGTTTAAAATTATTTGAGGGCATTTTTAGAAGTTAGGGACTTATATTTTTGGAATAAACGCAAAAGAAAATTTTGACAAATTTTTCAACATATTTTTCTTTTTACCTTCAAAAATTTACATTACACATTGTCATTTATCATAGTACTACCATCAGAAATACGCAGATATATGAATAAGCAAGAGTTTGCTGCTATATTTCAATAACAGAACACTGAAATCACTTGCTTGTCGTCGTGTGTGTAACTCACTTTCTTTGTTAATATGTTCCAGCCACAGAGACTATTCTTGATGATAAAGAGTAACGAAAAACAATAGAAAAATTATTTAAAACAAGAAAAAAATTTCAATTTCTTTAAAAAAATTTATAAAATTTTTGAGGGCATTTTTCGAGGTTAAGGACATATACTTTTCGAATAAAACCAAAAAAAATTTCGACAAATTTTTCAACTTATTTTTCTTTTTACCTTCATAAATTTACATTACTCATTGTCATTTATCATAGCACTGCCATCAGAAATACGTAGATATATAAATGAGCAACAGTTTGCTGGTAAATTTCAAAGAGAGAACACTGAAATCACTTGCTTGTCGTAACTCTCTTTCTTATTTAAGATGTTCAAGCCACAGGGACTATTGCCGACGATAAAGAGTTACGTAAAACAATAGAAAAATTAATTAAAACAAGAAAAAGTTTCAATTTCTTTGATAAATTTATAAAATTTTAGAGGGAATTTTTAGAGGTTAGGGACATATATATTTCGAACAAAAGAAAAATAAAATTTTGACAAATTTGTATACTTATTTCTCTTTTTACTTTCATAATTTTACATTACACATTGTCATTTATCATAGTATTACCATCACAAATACGTAGATATATGAAAACCCAAATGTTTGCTGGTGACATTCAAAGAAAAACACAGAAATCACTTGCTTGTCGTCGTGTTAGCGCTAACACTATATGTGTCTAACACAATAAGGTTCGACACATATTTTCAGAATAAACACATAAAAACTTTTGTCAAACATTCTTGTTTTTTCTTCGTTGAATTCAAATTTTGTGCTTATTATATAGCAAGTACTTCTTAGAAATACGTTAAAATACATAGAAATTGTTGTTGGGGTGAAAAAATCTTGTGAATATAGAAGTAACGTCGTTCTGTCTCTTTGTCACAGAGTTGTGTAGTGATGTCACTTAACTTCTCTCGACGTCCAATACATAAAATCGCTTCTTAAAGAGAGGGAACGAGGTAAGTAACAGGAGCATGTGATGAAAAAAAAAATATTATTTTTCGGATATTTAGTAAAACTTTTATGTTATTTTTGGTAGTTGGACACATATATTTTCAGAATAAGCACATAAACGTTTTGACCAAAAATTAAAATTTTTTTCTTAATAGAATTTAAATTTTGTGCTTTTTATATAGCAAGTACTTCTTAGAATTACGTTAAAATACATAGAAATTGTTGTTGCGGTGAAAGAGTCTTGAGAATATAGAAGTAACGTCGCAGTATTTCCTTCTCACAGCGTTGTGAAGTGATCTCACTTAATTCTCTCGACGTCCAATACATGAAGACGCGTCTTACAGAGAGACAGCGAGGTAAGTAACATGAGCATGTGATGAAATTGTAAAAAAAACTTTCAATTTTTTGAAAATTGACAAAATTTTTATTGGTCATTTTTGGAGGTTAGACACATATATTTTCAGTATAAGTACATAAACAATTTTGACTAAAAATTTTTTTTTTCTTAAATAAATTCAAATTTTGTGCTTTTTATATAGCAAATATTTCCTAAAATTACGTTAAAATACATATTAATTATTGTTGCGGTGAAAGAGTCTTTAGAATATAAAAGAAACGTCGCACTGTCTCTTTCTCACAGCGTTGTGTTGTGATCTCAATTAACTCCTCTCGACGTCCAATACTTGAAGACGCGTCGTACAGAGAGACAGCGAGGTAAGTAAGGAGAGTATGTGATGAAATTGTAAAAAAAACTTTCAATTTTTTGAAAATTGAGAAAATTTTTATAGGTCATTTTTGGAGGTTAGACACATATATTTTCAGAGAAAGCACAAAAAAAATTTTGCCCACATTTTTTTTTCTTAGTTGAATTCAAATTCTGTGCATTTTATATAGCAAGTACTTCTTTGAATTACGTTAAGAATCAAAGAAACTGTTCTTGCGGTAAAAGAGACTTGAGAATTTAGAAGAAACGTCGCACTGTCTTTTTCTCAAAGCGTTGTGTTGTGATCTAACTTACTTTCTCTCGACGTCCAATACATGAAGACGCGTATTACAGAGAGACAGCGAGGTAAGTAACAGGATCATGTGATGAAATTGTAAAAAACACTTTCAATTTTTTGGTATATTCAGAAAAATTTTATTTGTCATTTTTGGAGGTTAGACACATATTTTCAGAAAAAGTACATAAAAAATTTTGACCAAAAATTTTTTTTTTCTTAATTGAATTCAAATTCTGAGCTTTTTATATAGCAAGTATTTCTCAGAATTACGTTAAAATACATAGAAATTGTTGTTGCGGTGAAAGAGTCTTTAGAATTTAGAAGTAACGTCGCAGTGTCTCTTTTTAACAGCGTTGTGTTGTGATATCACTTAACTCCCCTCGACGTCCAATACATGTAGACGCGTCTTACAGAGAGACAGTGAGGTAAGAAACAAGACCATGTGATGAAATTGTAAAAAAATCTTTTATTTTTTCGGAAAATTGAGAAAAATTTTAATGGTCATTTTTGGAGGTTAGCCACATATATTTTCAGAATAAGCACATAAAAATTTTTGCCCAAAAAATTAATTTTTTTAAATTGAATTTATATTCTGTGCAATTTATATAGCAAGTACTTCTTAGAATTACGTAAAATACGTAGAAATTGTTGTTGCGGTGAAAGAGTCTTTAAAATATAGAAGTAACGTCGCAGTGTCTCCTTTTCAGAGCGTTGTGATGTGATCTCACTTATCTTTTCTCGACGTTCAATACATGAAGACGCTTCTTACAGAGAGGGAGCGAGGTAAGAAACTAGAGCATGTGATGAAATTGTAAATTTTTATTTTATTTTTTTGGAATATTGAGAAAAATTTTATTGGCAATTTTTGAGGTTATACACATATATTTTCAGAATAAGCAAATAAAAAATTTTGACCAACAAATTATTATTTTTTCTTATTTAAAATTAAATTCTGTGCTTTTATATAGCAAGTACTTCTTTGAATTACGTTAAAATTCATAGAAATTGTTGTTGCGATGAAAGATACTTGAGAATTTAGAAGAAACGTCGCACTGTCTTTTTCTCAATGCGTTGTGTTGTGTTCTAACATACCTTCTCTCGACGTCCAATACACGAAGACGCGGCCTATAGAAAGACAGCGAGGTAAGTAACAGGAGCAGGCGATGAAATTGTAAAAAACACTTTCAATTTTTTGGAAAATTGAGAAAAATATTATTGGTCATTTTTGGAGGTTAGACACATATTTTCAGAATAAGTACATAAGAAATTTTGACCAAATAATTTTTTTTTTTTAATTGAATTCAAATTCTGAGCTTTTTATGTAGCAAGTATTTCTTAGAATTACGTTAAAATACATAGAAATTTTTGTTGCGGTGAAAGAGTCTTGAGAATATAAAAGTAACGTCGCAGTATTTCCTTCTCACAGCGTTGTGTTGTGATATAATTTAACTCCTCTCGACGACCAATACATGAAGACGCGTCTTACAGAGAGACAGCAAAGTAAGAACCAGGAGCGTGAGATGAAGTTGAAAAAAACACTTTCAATTTTTAGGAAAATTGAGAAAAATTTTATTGGTCATTTTTGGAGGTTAGACACATATTTTCAGAATAAGTACATAAGAAATTTTTACCAAAAATTTTTTTTTCTTACCGGAATTCAAATTCTTTGCTTTTTATATAGCAAGTACTTTCTAGAATTACGTTTAAATACATAGAAATTGTTGTTGTGGTGAAAGAGTTTTTAGAATAAAAAAAGTAACGTCGCAGTGTCTCCTTTTCACAGCGTTGTGTTGTGATCTCACTTATCTCCTCTCGACGTCCAATACACAAAGACGCTTCTTACAGAGAGGGAGTAAGGTAAGAAACAGGAGCATGTGATGAAATTGTAAAAAAACACTTTCAATTTTTTGGAAAATTGATAAAAAATTTATTGGTAATTTTTGGAGGTTAAACACATATATTTTCAGAATAAGCACATAAGAAATTTTGACCAAAAAATTTTTGTCTTTCTTAATTGAATTCCAATTCTGTGCTTTTTATATATCAAGTACATCTTACAATTACGTTAAAATACATGGAAATTGTTGTTGGGGTGAAAGAGTCTTTAGAATATACAAGTAACGTCGCAGTGTCTCCTTTTCACAGCGTTGAGTTGTGATCTCACTTACCTTCTTATGGCGTCCAATACATGAACACGCTTCTTACAGAGAGGGAGTGAGGTAGGAAACAGGAGCATGTAATGAAATTGTAAAAAAATCTTTTTTTTCGGAAAATTTAGAAAAATTTTATTGGTAATTTTTTGAGTTTATACACATATATTTTCAGAATAAGCACATAAAAAATTTTGACCAAAAAATTAATTTTTTTTCTTAATTTAATTCAAATTTTGTGCTTTTTATATAGCAAGTATTTCTTAAAATTACGTAAAAATACATAGAAATTGTTGTTGCGGTGAAAGAGTCATGAGAATATAGAAGTAACTTCGTAGTGTCTCCTTCTCACAGCGTTGTGTAGTGATCTCACTTACCTTCTCTCGACGTCCAATACACGAAGACGCGTCTTACAGAGAGACAGCGAGGTAAGTAACAGGAGCATGAGATGAAATTGTAAAAAACACTTTCATTTTTTTTGAAAATTGAGAAAAATTTTATTGGTCATTTTTGGAGGTTAGACACATATATTTTCAGAATAAGCACATAAAAAATTTTGACCAAAAAATTAATTTTTTTTCTTAATTTAATTCAAATTTTGTGCTTTTTATATAGCAAGTATTTCTTAAAATTACGTAAAAATACATAGAAATTGTTGTTGCGGTGAAAGAGTCATGAGAATATAGAAGTAACTTCGTAGTGTCTCCTTCTCACAGCGTTGTGTAGTGATCTCACTTACCTTCTCTCGACGTCCAATACACGAAGACGCGTCTTACAGAGAGACAGCGAGGTAAGTAACAGGAGCATGAGATGAAATTGTAAAAAACACTTTCATTTTTTTTGAAAATTGAGAAAAATTTTATTGGTCATTTTTGGAGGTTAGACACATATATTTTCAGAATAAGCACATAAAAAATTTTGACCAAAAAATTAATTTTTTTTCTTAATTTAATTCAAATTTTGTGCTTTTTATATAGCAAGTATTTCTTAAAATTACGTAAAAATACATAGAAATTGTTGTTGCGGTGAAAGAGTCATGAGAATATAGAAGTAACTTCGTAGTGTCTCCTTCTCACAGCGTTGTGTAGTGATCTCACTTACCTTCTCTCGACGTCCAATACACGAAGACGCGTCTTACAGAGAGACAGCGAGGTAAGTAACAGGAGCATGAGATGAAATTGTAAAAAACACTTTCATTTTTTTTGAAAATTGAGAAAAATTTTATTGGTCATTTTTGGAGGTTAGACACATATATTTTCAGAATAAGCACATAAAAAATTTTGACCAAAAAATTAATTTTTTTTCTTAATTTAATTCAAATTTTGTGCTTTTTATATAGCAAGTATTTCTTAAAATTACGTAAAAATACATAGAAATTGTTGTTGCGGTGAAAGAGTCATGAGAATATAGAAGTAACTTCGTAGTGTCTCCTTCTCACAGCGTTGTGTAGTGATCTCACTTACCTTCTCTCGACGTCCAATACACGAAGACGCGTCTTACAGAGAGACAGCGAGGTAAGTAACAGGAGCATGAGATGAAATTGTAAAAAACACTTTCATTTTTTTTGAAAATTGAGAAAAATTTTATTGGTCATTTTTGGAGGTTAGACACATATATTTTCAGAATAAGCACATAAAAAATTTTGACCAAAAAATTAATTTTTTTTCTTAATTTAATTCAAATTTTGTGCTTTTTATATAGCAAGTATTTCTTAAAATTACGTAAAAATACATAGAAATTGTTGTTGCGGTGAAAGAGTCATGAGAATATAGAAGTAACTTCGTAGTGTCTCCTTCTCACAGCGTTGTGTAGTGATCTCACTTACCTTCTCTCGACGTCCAATACACGAAGACGCGTCTTACAGAGAGACAGCGAGGTAAGTAACAGGAGCATGAGATGAAATTGTAAAAAACACTTTCATTTTTTTTGAAAATTGAGAAAAATTTTATTGGTCATTTTTGGAGGTTAGACACATATATTTTCAGAATAAGCACATAAAAAATTTTGACCAAAAAAGTAATTTTTTTTCTTAAATTAATTCAAATTTTGTGCTTTTTATATAGCAAGTATTTCTTAAAATTACGTAAAAAAACATAGAAATTGTTGTTGCGGTGAAAGAGTCATGAGAATATAGAAGTAACTTCGTAGTGTCTCCTTCTCACAGCGTTGTGTAGTGATCTCACTTACCTTCTCTCGACGTCCAATACACGAAGACGCGTCTTACAGAGAGACAGCGAGGTAAGTAACAGGAGCATGAGATGAAATTGTAAAAAAAACTTTTATTTTTTTTGAAAATTGAGAAAAAATTATTGGTCATTTTTGGAGGTTAGACACATATATTTTCAGAATAAGCACATAAAAAATTTTGACCAAAAAATTAAATTTTTTTCTTAATTTAATTCAAATTTTGTGCTTTTTATACAGCAAGTATTTCTTAAAATTACGTAAAAATACATAGAAATTGTTGTTGCGGTGAAAGAGTCATAAGAATATAGAAGTAACTTCGTAGTGTCTCCTTCTCACAGCGTTGTGTAGTGATCTCACTTACCTTCTCTCGACGTCCAATACACGAAGACGCGTCTTACAGAGAGACAGCGAGGTAAGTAACAGGAGCATGAGATGAAATTGTAAAAAACACTTTCATTTTTTTTGAAAATTGAGAAAAATTTTATTGGTCATTTTTGGAGGTTAGACACATATATTTTCAGAATAAGCACATAAAAAATTTTGACCAAAAAATTAATTTTTTTTCTTAATTTAATTCAAATTTTGTGCTTTTTATATAGCAAGTATTTCTTAAAATTACGTAAAAATACATAGAAATTGTTGTTGCGGTGAAAGAGTCATGAGAATATAGAAGTAACTTCGTAGTGTCTCCTTCTCACAGCGTAGTGTAGTGATCTCACTTACCTTCTCTCGACGTCCAATACACGAAGACGCGTCTTACAGAGAGACAGCGAGGTAAGTAAAAGGAGCATGAGATGAAATTGTAAAAAACACTTTCATTTTTTTTGAAAATTGAGAAAAATTTTTTGGTCATTTTTGGAGGTTAGACACATATATTTTCAGAATAAGCACATAAAAAAATTTTAACAAAAAATTAATTTTTTTTCTTAATTTAATTCAAATTTTGTGCTTTTTATATAGCAAGTATTTCTTAAAATTACGTAAAAA
>NNCF01132058.1:0-11538 GCA_002313205.1 Laupala kohalensis
AAGATAACGATCTGGTTCTAACGGTTTGTAGCTGACACCAATGCAGAAATTATTTACTCGCGAATGTCGCGCTCTCACTTGACAAGGGCCACCACAATCCCCCATTTCAAAATAGAGAAGCATCTCCTCATCGGTGAGCAGTTCCAAAGTCACACCAGTCATTTTTAACATGACATCCCACGACAGAGTTGGTGTGGTGAGATATTATGTAGGATCAAGCGATTACAAATGCTTATACAAGTTTCGAAACGATTTAAAAATGTCGGTGAGGAGAAGCACATCGATTTTCAAATACTAACCGACATAGAGAGATTGCGAATCTCGAACGCTTCCCAGGCGTATTCGAATGCAGTTAATCTTCGTTAGAAATGTGAGTACCGGAGAGGCGACTGAAAAAACGCATCCTTGGGCGGTATTTCCGTTTCTTCTAGATTCGCTTCCGCATTGACATATTCGTACGGAACAACACCATTTTTTTACAAGCCAGCGCGAAATGGGTGTCGTCCGGCAAATGCGTGCGAACTTGCGTCAAATCCGTCGGACGAAGGGTCATTTCAAAAATCGAGCGGACTAGATATAAATTAAAAGAGTCGAGAAAATGAAGCTCCACTGTGCCAACTTGTAGCGACGTACATACGTAACGCCAATATCGAATGTTGGGTTGACTATACACTATGTGTATTGATTGTGTACCTACGCGTCGCCGGGTTTGTCACGATTTATCTCAGAGGCTTCGACAACTACGGTTTCAAAATTGATATATACGTTTTTCTTAATAATTACTCCCGCAATCTACTGAGTGATAAGAGCGTATTTCTTTCGAGGCGACTTATTGCAGACTTAAGCAGCCGTTTGTGACACCCTATTCTTCTCAATGGCCCGTATGTATTCAATATCATTACCGCGATCGATAATTATTCATGTTTTTAGGTTAAGAAATGTCTTTCCCCCGTCTACTCTGGCCTATTGGATAATCCAGCATTGCGCGNATGATTTGCAACCATCAAGCATGTGTAAAACTGTATATGATTATTGAACATGTCTAATAAGTTCAGACGCATATTCCTGTAAAAGACTAACCAACTCAATAATCAAGACGCATCATTAATTTATTCGTAAAGTGAGTTCCAAGGAGAAATTATAGATTTCCAACCGAGCTTCTTTTGACGGTTGCGGTGATACGTATAGAGGATTATTAGGATATTGTTCGAGTAACGTGGGGAATAGTGCAGGAGTGTGAGGATATTCATACCTGAGGTACATGAATAAGTTTTCTGTGCGTAAATCACGGTTTATCTATCAATTCACGTGTCAATCCGTCAAAAATGATAAGTTCTTAGAGTAGGATTTCTTTTGTTAAGTGTTCATCGTAATTTGGATCGTGTAATTAGTATTATATCCGCATTGACTGAAGTCAAGTTGTCAACTTTTCGGAAACTCTGTAATATTAAACATTGGAGTTCTTGTTTATTAATAATTTGCACTATTTTTCTTGCAATTTGACGCAGATTATTGTGAATTTAAAACTCGGCAATAATTTACACTTGCATTTGACTCTTTCCTTGACAAGAATCACATCATTTCAGTCACGATATATCAATGTCATTACTTTCCCATGTTCATTTGCTATGCTTTACTGTTTGAAGATGTTTTATTTAACTTTTTGTTCGTATGTATATATGACGTTATTTACGAGAGAATGTGAAAAATCCACTAATAGATTTCCTGAAGGATCTGCACTACTAAGCTAGGTGGAGATGCAGTTTGTTGTGACCGTAAAAGGGACACCTTCCTTTATCATTTCCCGCGGAACCACCATCAGGCATTTCTTCGTAGAGACTACGAGTGTTCATTTCCATCCTTTTCAAAGCAAGGGCAATGAAAAAATTTATTTCTGGAACTTCGGTTTCTGTTGGACACGTTGGGAATGATAGGAAGTCTTTAAAGTGACGCTGGTATCTTTTAAAACACTGATACTCATTTAGTAAGTGGGTGATGTATTGATCCAACACCCCGTGCTCTACTTGTCCATAAATCATAATAGGTACGAGAAGATAAGTCNGAGGGCAATGGAAAAATATATTTCTGGAACTTCGGTTTCTGTTGGACACGTTGGGAATGATAGGAAGTCTTTAAAGTGACGCTGGTATCTTTTAAAACACTGATACTCATTTAGTAAGTGGGTGATGTATTGATCCAACACCCCGTGCTCTACTTGTCCATAAATCATAATAGGTACGAGAAGATAAGTCCATCGTCCTACATCTGACTACTGTCATTCCATTTGCCAAATCACAAATGTCTTTTTCATCTCTTCTGCAGTGATTGTGAACTGGGAAGTACAATTTACCTCGTCAATACGTTCTGAACCGTTCCTCTGCCAGAAGGTCAATTATTGGTATTGCTGGCAGAACGTAAGCTGCATGATATGAATGTACGAAAAGCACAATGACTCGTACTAGTGTTCTTCGATAAGTTGACTAAACGTTTCGTCCATATGTTTGGATAACTAAGGAATATGAGTGGCGTCGAGTACGATAGCTAAAAAACCGGAGTGGCGTAGAGTGGGATGGAGGCAATCACTCCATATAATAGTTTTCACCGGTATTGTCTAGAATGTCCAACATTTTTCATTAGTTGTGACAGTGCGTTAGCCACTCGTGATTCCTTCGCACTGACATTGCAGAGATGCTCATCAAATCGCAGTATCTCATGGATCTGATTTCCAAAGTATTTTACAGAACGCTGAGAAAATATCAGCGACCAACTCTTCAAGTAATTGTCTGTCTTGCCTTCGCCTTTAGAAAGATGTCAGCAGAGTCTTCGTTTCATAGTCCGCAAGTTGCAGTCCATATGAAACCATCCACAGATGAATCNTATCATCTACATTAATCGTAGCCATGTCTTGGTTGACTGTGAGAATGAAATCATCAATAAATTTCCCAATTTCACTGCTATATCGTCCGCAATGGTAACTGTCTTAGCTTCTTCCGGATGTTCCAGAATCGCATCATACATTGTGTTCAAGAGGTAATGACAGGAATCGAATCTTGCGGAAAACCATGAGTTCTCATAAACTTTACAAACTTAGTTTGTACACAATTTAAGATGTCTATCATTGAAGTAGTCAGCAGTTATCTTCATCAGATACTCAGGTACCCCCAGCAAATTCAGAGCACATAATATGCAATTCCATCTCGCAGTTTTAATGCATTTTTCACATCTAGGGTGAGGAGATCGCAATACATCTTTTTTCTCCATTTCCCTCTCTTACCTTAAATGACGGTACGTGTAATGTTAATGACTACATCCATGGTATCATCAGTATGTATGTAAGTATTGTAAGAATTAAAAATTTCTTAAATATTATTCAATACATCAGGTTTATATTAATTTGAAAATGTCCGTTGGTGAGAGGAAGAGTACAGAACAACGTTTGTGCATTGTGGGAGGCAAAGGAGAGGGTCTTCGCCACTAATAAAGAGCGCTGGGTTGATGTTATTTTGTTTGAAAAAAGTCATGAAACAAAAGGGATTGGGATGAGGTCGACAAATACGGAGTTATTTTGGTTAAGACGCGGGTGGCCAAAAGATCTAGTACATACGCGTTGGCGTCGTAAGGTTCAACGGAATATTACAGAAATACATTTTGAAAGTATGGAGATCAAATTTAGGTAGAGACAGCGAGTTATAAGATATAACAGGGCAGAACGCAATGCGTTGAAACCATTGTAGGGGAAGCTCTTTACATATTTAAAAGGAATGGCACCCGACGGCGACTAGGTGGCAAGTGATGGGGGGCAATTCTCAGAACCACAATAACATGTAACGTCCCGCAGGGTGAATGTTTGAGCGACTCCGGTCAAACATCCCCTTTCGTTCAGTTAAATAAATAAACGCCACAAATTCCACTTGATCTCAGAATGCTTTATTAGAATGGACCAGCGCTTTGCTTGATTTATGGTAAATAAGCACTTGAAATTGAACAAGCAATGGAAAAGAAACAAGTAATTGAATCGAACGATTTGACGGTTGTTAAAACCGTGTGACAGGCGTAGCATGCACGTCGTCAAAACTTGCTTTTTACTGGAGTACGGTATCTTGCAGCGAANAGGTGGCACAGAAAGCTCCCAATAAGTGAGTTCTTGATAACACATAAGAGCTACCTCAGCGCAAATTTCACTGTGATACATTTTCAAACATAGAAGTTATGGAGCGATGAATATTGGGATCTGACATATTTGGTGGAGCTAAAAGTAACTTGTTTCACTGTTCACTATTCGAGTGCTCCGAATTGTGACTTTCAATAAACTTATTTATAATTCAAAAAAATAGTTTTAAAAAAAGCCTGAAATGAAGAAATCTTGCGATGTGCAGTGAAAAAGTTTGGCAGTATTATGTCTAAAAATCCGGAGTTTAGATTCCATAATTTTCCTCCAGCGTAGAAATATGTTGTAAAATTAATAATTATTTTTAGAAAAGATGAAAAAGTTGACTATTTGCAAGCATGAGAAAAAAAACAAAGTTTAAAAACCCTAGTTCTAGTGCTTTTGTTCGGTCACTTCATTTTTATGATGATTTTGTGTTACCAAATAAGTATACATTAAGGTTATGTTTCTTGCCGACTCATCGATGCCTGTTATCATTTGTTATTATAATGAAAGTTAAAATGGACAATTTTTAATTCATAAGTCCAAAACCTTACTTGTTTTCGCATATTAAAGCAAACTTAGTCATCAGTAATTATACTGTAATGCAATAGTGGGAAATTTGTAACTGAAAATGTGCTTATGGAAACTTATAAGAAATTAGGCGCTCAATTCCCACAAAATTCCTTTGTTTTGTGCAAGGTCTGGACACGTTCGAATCCAAGTGAAGCTATCAGTCGCCGTCTTACCTCATCAAGAATGTTTATTTAAAAGTCCTATTACAACTGAAACAAGTGAGTTCACTACGCATTGTTTACAACAGTTTTGATGAGATAATATTCCGGTGAGCAATATTGTAGCTTTAAAATTAAAGCCAGAGTATTGCGCTCATCGGCATCTTATCTTATCACAGCGGCCAGTATTGAGGTTGCCAATCAAGTATATGTTTATCTGTGGGTTCGAGTGTGCTGTTGTTTGTGAGTAGGTGCTTAGTTATTGTCACTTTAGTGCTGTGATTCTGTGTTTCTTGCTTGTAATCCTTCGTGATTAGTTGTTTTGTGATAATAATGCTGAGAAAAATTTCCATTTAATCGCAATCAACGTCATTGGGGTAAGAGGTATTTCGTGAAAAGTGTTTCCAATAATGAAGAATGTAAATTGCAAAGTGTATGAATATGTGGACTATGTCTTTGACATAAGACAGTGATAACAGTATAACAATTGCTACTAAATTAGTATTAATTTGTAACCTCTGAAGACGTTCTAAATCATCAGTAGCCAATACAAATGTGCACAATATTAATGTAAGACTTGTATATGCAATGAAGAACATCAGTAGCGTATAAAAATGAGCACAATAATAATGTAAGACTTGTATATGCAATGCGTTGTATAGGCGGAGGTCAGAAGGCAGCCAGAACATTTTGTGTGCTTATGGATCTGCCACCTCCAGCAGCAAAATTTGAGAGGTTTTATAAAATTATAAGTAATTCTTTGAATGTAGAAGATCTATGAAGAAAGCAGCACAAGAAGCAGTAGAACAGAATAATGGGGATCAAGATATAGTGGATACATTTGACGGACACTGGCAGAAGAGAGGCCACACATCATTGAATAGTGTTGTCTCTGTAACGTCTGTGATCACTGGCAAAGGTGTTAGATGTAGAAGTTTTAACCAAACACTGCCATGGTTGTGTGAAAAGAAAGGAAAATGAATGTATTAAAAATATAAGGGTTTCGGTGCAGTCATGGAAGTGCAAGATATCTAAGAGGTCAAAAAGTACATGTGGGATACGATATGCAAAATATCTTAGTGATGGTGATTGCAAAGGATTTTTTGAAGTACAAATACTGAATCCTTACTTAGATCTAGTGGCNTCCTTACTTAGATCTTGTGGCAGAAAAATTAGAATGTTTATATGCAAAATGTCTTGAGAAAATTACAGCAAGAGTTTTCAGGAAAAAAATTAAAAGAGAAAGTATAAAGAGGAGGAGTAAATTAACTGAATTGATAAACTCCAAAAATACTATGGAATGCCTGTTAGAAGAAACAATGACTTAAAAAGTATGAAGGAGGCAGTGTAAGCTTATTTTCATAAGATGTCAACAGACCACAACACCATCCACTTATGCCCCAAAAGTTTTGATTCGTTGTGTCATTTTCAGAGACACGTTTGCTGGTGGGGAAGTATATAAACAAAAACATTCTCTGACATTGGCAATAATGGAAGTCAGTTTTGTAAATAAATAAATAAATTTATTGTCAAACAAAACAGTACAAACTGCGTATGACCACGTGGAAGACAATGAACTAATTTACTCTCCGGAAGCAAGCAAGGGACTATCCGATCAATTCCGATCAATGGCACTAAGGCAGAAGTGGATTCAAACATTTCAGCAAATATTCCGAGATAAGATGAAAAGTTAGCTGCGAGTTATAATGCTAATAGAATGTCATATGTTTCTAATTTAACGCAAAGAATTTACATGTACAAATTATTATCGAGCTACAGATTATTCTGAGTATACTGTTTAAAAATCATAAGAATTGAAATAACACTAAATTCACGATTAATTGTTACAATAAACACGCCCCTAGACAAAGCCTAGGTAACCTGTATAAGAAATCCACATCTACCCAGAGCAAAACCCGGGCCAGGATGGGGCTACAGAATTAATGTACAAAACCGTGCCAAAGTTGAGTACACATAAAGCTAAATTAATATGAGCCATAAGACAACACAATCATGCAAGAAAATAGTTTTTTTTAATAGATATAAGTTATTTAAAAAGTACTACAGCAATGGCGTGATAAAGTACAAGACAGATTTAACTTTTATTAAAATCAATAAATTCTAGTACATTGTAGAAGCATTGGTGCAGGAGGTAGGTTTTAATCGCGGATTTAAAGAGATTCAGTTTTATAATATCTTTTATATTCTTGAACAGGGAATTATATAGAACGACTCCTAAATGAGATGGTCCTTTTTGGCAAAGAGTGGTTGACACTAGGACGATGAATAATATTACTATTGCGAGTGTTGTGTTCGTGAACGAGACTTTCGTAAGAAGCAAGGGTGGCACTTCAGTAATTCGGTCTTCACAAACACGACCGTTTCATAAATATAAATGCAGGAAAATGTTAAGATATTCAATTCCTTGAATTAAGGTTTATAACCTGTACAGGGACTTATCTGATGACAAACGTTTGTCAAAATGCTTACATGGAATAAATCAGAATCAAAATGACAGTTTTAATAACTGTACTTGTAATCTTTGATGCTATTTTGTGTTTTAATGATGGTGAACAGAGCAAAACACTTGAATTGAAAGGCATGTGAATAGAAGCAGGAAAAAATAGTTGCAAGACATTGTGAGCAATGAATGTTGAATGCATCTCCAAACCTGAGTTATGGAAGAGTTATACAAGGCTTCCAGAAAGTGTTCGTGAACGAGACTGTTTCGTGTGAAGCAAGGGTGGCACTTCAGTAATTCGGACTTAACAAACACGACCATTTCATAAATATAAATGCAGGGAAGTTGAATAAAGGTGTACAAGAGTTTCGGGGGTGAGATTTACAAATTAACCGTAAAATCTTCTACTGAATACTGAAAGTTTGAATACTCTGACCGGAATTGCCCCAGAAGGTAATGCCGTAACGTAAATGGGAGTAAACGCTTGCAAAATATATGCAACGGGAAATACGTGGACTAACTACGTTAACTAAGATTCGGAATGCGTAACACAATTTGCTTAATTGGGAATTAAGATTGTCAATGTGATAATTCCAATTGAGGTTAAGTTGAATATGGAGGCTTAAGAATTTTGTATTCGTTACAGTTTTTAATTGTTTCGTTGAAAGAAAGAGAAACTTGGGGAAAAGATTTTGTGATACTATTGTGAAATAACATAGACACTGTTCTGTCAGTGTTTACAATGAGACGATTTGCATGGAACCAAGTCGAAAAGTTAGACAAAACTTTTTGAGCGTTGGCGTGTTTACATAGTTGTACTCCGTATATAGTTGTACTCCGTAATACCTGTTACATCATCTAGTTTGCGGAGGAATGACGCATCTTCTGTTGATGGTTTGCTGACTAGGTTCGACTGATTGCATACATTATTTTTTTGTTTTGTCGTCGGCTGAAGCAAGTAGCCTTTTGGCTCAGAAATAACTTACTTGATCCTGACACATTAAAACCAAGACCTTTAGTGTGGGTTGCCTGTTGAGCTAAATGTGTTGTTTGGTAGTTATATCAAACTCAATTGTTGAAGAGTGTGTTCACAAGAAACAAATTTATTTTCTCAAGAAAAATATCTTAAGGTTATTACAAAGAGAGTGTGATATTCAGTTTAAATATAGAATTAATGTACACAACCGTGCCAAAGTTGAGTACACATAAAACTAAATTAATATGAGCCATAAGACGACACAATCATGCAAGAAAATAGTTTATGAAATAGTTATTAGTTATTTAAAAAAGTGCTACAGCAATGGCGTGATAATGTACCAGACGGATTTAACTTTTATTAAAATCAATAAATTTTTTTAGTGTAGAAGCACTGGTGCAGGAGGTAGTTTTTATCCGCGGATTTGATGATATTCTATTTCATAATGTCTTATATTCTTGGGCAGGGAATTATATAGAACGATTCCCGAATGATGCGGTCCTTTTTGGCAAAGAGTGGTTGACACTCTACGCCGATGAATATTATTACTATTGCGAGTATTGTGTTCGTGAACGAGACTCTTTCGTATAAAGCAAGGATGGCACTTCAGTAATTCGGTCTTAAGAAACAAGACCGTTCATATCATTGCATCTCTTCATTTTTCTTGTAAAGTAACACGCGTTCCTCCATCCATTCCTCCATCGCATGATAGCAATCAATATGATGTGGGTTTAAAAATGGTTTTCGCGGCGATAAACACGCAAACACGAATTACAATGAAATACGTGATGACCACCTTTCGATAGTCGATTATCCACCAATCGTCTCATACCCTTAATTCAATAATAGTGATATTTATATAAGAGGAGTTTGTATGAAACTGTTTGACACTTCGAGTGTAACAAAT
This sequence comes from Laupala kohalensis, assembly GCA_002313205.1. Taxonomy (NCBI): domain Eukaryota; kingdom Metazoa; phylum Arthropoda; class Insecta; order Orthoptera; family Trigonidiidae; genus Laupala; species Laupala kohalensis. The sequence goes on from NNCF01132058.1 coordinate 9,226, forward strand.
GTCATGTACTACCCACTTGTTGAACATGTATTGTATATTCAGGTTTTTGCCGCTATCGACCAAAGAAAACATTTCTCGTCGTAATTCTGCACATTTACGATTCCTTTTAGCAGATGATAACTTGGCGAAGGCAAGCGAACATATCCCGATCCAGCATGATAGCAATCAATACGTTGAAAATCAATGTAAGAGAAACCTATTTTCTTTAACGCCTTACCGCTATCCACTTCACTAAAATCATCAAATCGCGCATCGATCGGCTCGACGATAATGTGGCGATAGCTATGTTCACGACCTCGTCTTGAAAACACGCTCGCCGGAGAAGAGAGGTAAATTGTTGTAAGCCCTACACTATTCGGTTTCTCTATCAAAATCTTACATTCTAAACGCGCTGTAACTTTATAGGAATGACTATAATTTCAACGATGCAACGCGGAACGAATAGGTGTTTCACACGCGTTTAAATATTCTAACAGATCTCGAATACGACAAATATTCATAATATTCTTACGGATAATATGGTTCGTGTAGGCGGAATATCTACCAGTCCAATGAAGCATGCAAGAAGAAGCANTACGGATAATATGGTTCGTGTACGCGGAATATCTACCAGTCCAATGAAGCATGCAAGAAGAAGCAGCAGAAGCGGAAGAGGGGTCTCGACAACACACGGAACTCACGTCCTCCTGCCTTGCGGTGTCGGTGAGGGTGTTAAAGGTAGCTTCTGTAAAGAAAATAAACAGTTGTAGTAAATACAAAATAAATGTGTCAAATGAATAAAGTATTACTTTTCTAATAATAATTTATTATTATCATTATAAATAAAACGAAAAAGAAAAAAGAACATTTGTTTTGTTCCATACCTCAGAGATCTCGGCGCTCATCACGAGCAAGTATTTCTTCTAAAAATGAAAAGAATGCATTTTTAAAAAGCGCACCCCGTCTCCATGTATAAAATAATAATAAACACATACCTTCACTAATATCGTTCAGGAATACAGAGATGCTGTCATCTTCACACTTCAGAACCGCTAAAAANTTACTTTTACATCAGAATAAATATTTAAAATGAATAATTTTGTGTTTATTTTTAGAATTATTTTAGATACGTTGATGATATTGTGAGCGCAAAACATATTGGAACAAAGTGTTCTCAAAGTCGCCGTGCAATATCGATTATTTATTAAACAATTGTAAGTTTTTTCATTGCTTATTTGAAGACTACGCTAAACAGGATATTTATTTTTATATTTTTTTACAGAACACGATCATCACTATGTTTAATGCGATTGTACTCGTGAAACTCCGAGATTTGGAAGCCGGAACGATGCATCACATACTTTAACGGAAAACTTGTGAAGACACGTTACGGGATGAAGGCAATCTTGCTGGAAACTTCCACGGAAAAGTACTTCCTACCCTTCAGTAAAGTTTTCTTTCGAGAGAAAATATTTTTCCTTTAACTTATATTTAAAAAACAAACCATACTCATTTTGTTAACCGTTTATCTTATCATTTGTAGATACGTGAAACTCATTCCTACTCAAAAAGTACCGAAGTTAGCATTAAGCCGGTCGTACGCGTTTTAGGAGGACAGGCAATTGAAATTACATTTCCAGAATTGGAATGATGGAGAGAATAAAAATAAAAATTTTGTACAATGTTACCATTTACTATTCGTGATTTAAAATAAAAGTATTATTCAAAATAGTTATAACTGTGTGTTTGCAAATATAAAACTATATTCTAAAACAGTTCTTTTATTTATTCTCGTTCCCATAAATAAACACGAGGAAAAGTATATTGTTTATTTATTTATCTCGTTAGAATCTATATATAAAAGTGAATACTATTCTAAAAAATTATAGTACTCTTCTTTATTCTCCCGTTCCTATAAACAAAACACGAGAAAAAGTATAGAAACTTCCAGTGTTCTTTTTTCAGTACTCGCCTACTTGTCCCAGNAAAAAGTATATTGTTTATTTATTTATCTCGTTAGAATCTATATATAAAAGTGAATACTATTCTAAAAAATTATAGTACTCTTTTTTATTCTCCCGTTCCTATAAACAAAACACGAGAAAAAGTATAGAAACTTCCAGTGTTCTTTTTTCAGTACTCGCCTACTTGTCCCAGCTATACGCCGCCGCCATTTTCGACAATGACGTCGCGACGTCGGTTGACNGCTATACGCCGCCGCCATTTTCGACAATGACGTCGCGACGTCGGTTGACGCTGTATTCTTCTTTGTTATCCGTTAAATGAAAGACATCCCCTTAACACTGTTTTGTTTTTCACTTTTGACAACACGCA
>NNCF01132062.1:10078-42761 GCA_002313205.1 Laupala kohalensis
GTTAGGTGGAAGAGCGGGCCAAATGGTCGAAAACTCGCCGTAAGATGTGAAATGAAACTGTGATGATTTTATAAAAACTAGCACACCACTCGATAAAACTCTGTGGGTTTTTTTTTCCTTCTTTGATTTATAACCTGCTAAACTTCCACAATTTTCAAAAAAAAACTAATTACTTCTTATTGATAAACTCATTACTTTATTTTTTGTTCATTAGTGTTGTCCAGGAATTGAAAAGAAACCTGAAATAATTATATCTGGACACCTAATTTTTTTAAACAATTTACAAGTAAAGCATACAACTAAAAAAAAGTATTTTCATTGGAATTCCAGAGCAAAATTGGTACTGCAAATTAATATATTCTACCATACAAAGGGTATTAAAACTCCTGTCAACAGGTCTGAAATTTTAGCTTATTTTACCCGGCATTGCCAGGGATTCTTATACATTCATGTGTTAGTTTCCATATTTTTTGTACTTTCGTGATGTGAATTTTCACTTTTGTTAATTTCAAAAAGTAAAACCAACAAAAATAATCACAGTATTCATTATTATATGGTAATATGTACGTAACTACGAATTATACTGACATTCAAGTGGAAGAAAATTACTTTGCACTAAAATCTTAATAAACAAATCCCATAGGTCATACTTCTGAAATCTTTGATTTTCATTTCAAATTTTTAGGTTTTGAGAACGTTATTTACAACCGTAATATAAATGTGGGCTTCCGCGGCCGGAGTCTGTATGAACTTGTTTGTCCGGGACAAACCACATCTTAGAAGATACAACTACCAACGTCTCGGCCATCATGCTGTGGTCTTCTTCAGGGCAAGGTCAGAGTCGTACGGACCAAAGTCGCTGTCGTACTATGGTAGTTGTATCTACTAAGACGCGGTTTGGCCCAGACAAACAAGTTCATTCAAAAGAGTAGTTTGACCTTCCTGTGAAAGTTTATAAACGTAAATTTAAAGTAAAAAGTTGAAGTAAAATAAAAAGTAAGTAAAAAAATTAGAGCACGTGCATCGACAACAAGTAAATTCTACCGTAAATATAAATGCGAATTAAATTGATTCATCTTTTTATTCAGAATCGCTGCGCACAGATATGGGAAACACTACATATATGGGAAAGTAAAAACTGTTGTCTGCTTTATTAATGTCGGACTTGAAAATAGGTTTTTTAAAAATTTTATTAGTATTCAAATAATATCCTACTTTGAATGTCGATTGGTATAAGAATGTTTTTCCGGCATAAATACGCATAAAGGATCGCAATATTCATTTAAAAGACTTCTATAGTATCGGAAAGATATAGAGAGTAGCACTTTCTCATAACTGAATGTACCTACTTAAATTATATGTCATGAATCACTCAGAGCGCACACACATCGTTACTCGGGAATGGAAATAACGCTTCGTGCTCTCTCAACCTATTATTTCCTACTTTGTTTCTCGTGCTATGTTTTACAGTTTTTAGGAGGCGAAGGTTGTGAAGATGCCATTAAGAATATAATTTCTAGTTTTATTGACATCTCTCTAAAGTTGATTCTTGCATAAAAATCAGATGATCACATTGTCTAAAATACATGCTAAAAAGATTAACCAAGTAACACATAATCTAAATGAGTTCTTGGGTAAGATATTTAAATTCATCAATTCTATTCACATACAACCACGTATTAAAATTTACGCACAATTACTAAATTATATAAGTAAAACATAGTAACTTCATGAATATCTACATAACATCGTAACATTATCTTTGCATATTCTGAGGATGTTTTACTTACGTCAGTTTTATGATGTAGATAAATAAATGTAAACATTTTATGTACAAAACCCTGTAAATATATACAGTGATAATCCAAACATTGTCGTAAGTTATAATTTATTTATCTAAATGTAAACTAACTTATGACAGACAGATAGTGCTGGTCATTGAAATTTAGAACACTTGTATCGGAGACCATTACAAGTAAATAAGTTAATACAATGATTTTTAATTTTAAGATTGATAATATCTTAAGCTGATAGCATCCACGAAAATATTGAAGAAATTTTAAGTCCCATAAGTATTCTGTTTCAAAAAAAAGTCCAATTAAGTGCAAAGTTTTAAATGGGGCTATCCATCAATATAATAATTCTGAAACTGAATAAAACTAACAGAGGAATTAATTTTTTGTTCAGAGACTGATACTTGTTAAAATAAAACTCTGGAATCAAACAAAAGAAACCAATAATGCGACAGATGTTTCTATCAATTAGAGAAAAACGAGGGGAATAGCGTGAAACACAAAATATTGATAGTCACTCAATTTGAGGATACCCCTTTCCATTTATTATGGATACTTTTCATGTAAGCAATGCAAATACTGGATTAACAAAGACATCAGAGTGGTTCTGGAGAAAAACAAAGAAAATATCGTTTAACTATTATTACTCAAAACTATTTCATAATCGGGTGTAAAAAATTACTAGTTTATTTGTTTCTTACTCCCCAGTTTATTTAGTCACCCATCTGTATGAAATCACAAAATAGAAGGAAATTTTAAAGATAAAAATACTATTTCCCTTAAACTAAATGTATAAAATATGTGTATTCTAAAAAAGGCAATGCGTTATAAAAGATATGACTTTAGAGAAATTCATTTGAATTTGTGTTGTCTGTAAGTCTCAATTCAAACATAAATTGCAATGACAATTATAATATATTTTAGTGAGCCCCATGCGTAAATAACATAGTTGTAAATTAATTTGTCTCAACTTCATTCATTTGATGACTTCCTTATCTTCAGTAATCTGTTATGAATATTATCAGTGCACTGCTACACACGCGTTTATTGATACACTAATCTATTGTTTCCATTCATGAATTAACTTAATAGCCGCTACCTGCTAATAAAAATGTGGCCAAGTGAAAACAACTCCATGTTCACATATTAAGTAGAACATAGATAATAATTGCTATTATTCTTTAATTGTGTCCACTAATGTTAATAATAAGATGAAACAGGTACTTCTGTTTGTTGTAGGTAAACTGATCAAGAAATTTAAATTCATTTCTAATTATTGTTCCGAACACAACAATATATTTTGATAATGTACGTTATTGGAGTTTCTATAATGGACAAATCAATCTTAACTGTATTACTCGTAATGTCCCTCACTTACCGGATACCTGTTTTCCATATTATGTGCCAAGAATCATTTCCAAAATTAGCACCTAAGACAGTACATTCTTAGCACAATGAACACAATGGCAACCAATTATAAAAAAGTTAATTTTCCGTGCAAAGAAACCTTGGTCTAGTATGAATTTCTCCAAACATTTCGCTCGCAAATGCGGCAGGCATCATTGGAACTGATTTTTCCACCGAATGAGTATTTTTCACTAATGAGGTTTGCCGCATTTGCGTGCGAAATGTCATATTTTATCAACAATTTCAGACTCGAACGCCTTCATTCATTAACCAATCATAACAAACATAAGGATTTCACAGTAGAATGAGTACGTTACATTCTTAAAAATGGAATCTGACCTTTCCTATCCCATACGATATTTTGAGTCTCCTTCATTGAATTTTATAGTTCGCAACTTGTTGCTAAGCTACACAAACTCATACTTAGTTATCCCAATCTCAAAAAACTATTTATTTTACTGTTGAAAAAGAAGAAACCCGTTCATTAGAATAGATTATGACTTTCTTCTTCCGTGCCTCTAGGTTATGTTTCCTTTCCTCTGGTTCAGTGTCCTATCTACAATGATCCGTGACCATCCTTTGAAAGTAAATTATTAAAATGAATTTGAAAAATATTAAACATATTTGACAATGTGTTAACTATGACTTTTTTAAGATAAATTGTACAAAATTAGTACTTCAATAGCTTTCAATATTAATATATAATCAACAAAATTATTGCGATATTAAGTTCTGTTTTTTAAACCATATCATTCCGTCTAATTATTATCGCGCTATCGGGGATGTACTCGGAGAAAACCACAGCGATGATGATGAAGTGACTTGAGAATTACTTGTAAGAACTCTCACTTGAAAAAAAACAATAAATTTACACCCAAGCTACGACCATATACCTCTCATTTTGTATGTGATGAACGAATTCGTATTTTCTTTAAATTTGAAATAATTAAAAAAATATTACAACTAAATTAAAAGACTCACAGAATCAATGCGCACTGTCAAACGTCTTTAATGGAAACAATTTACAAAAAAAAAAAAATCTTATATCTATTACTACTTGAAATAACCTGTCGAAGTCTGGTAGTACTTATTGCTATTCAATATATTAAATATGTACGAACATATATGGTACATTAGTAATTCTTTTTAATCACACATTGGTTCGTCAACGGACTTCATCAGATATCAATAATAACAAGTCGTTTATATGGATATATGGCATTTTGCTACAGAACCTGAATACGTGACAGAGTCTAGAATCTATAGCCAAAACGATGTGTGTTTGAAAAATAATCACTAATTGACCAATAAATGTCTTATTTTTCTAATAATAAATTATTTTATGGTACTCTTTAACGCTGCTGAGAAAGGTGAAATTATAACGGTATTCAAACAAAAACCGAGATATCTCAATTAATTTGTGTAGCAAAATTTCAAAATCACATTCACCCCTTTGAAGTAGTAAATACGAAATTTTCTGTTTTAGAGAGCTTTATAATACAAATGCCACGTCTTCTCAAAATTGTAAGTTCCAATCTTAAGCAGTTTTCTCTCCGCGTAGAATGTGTCAATAAGTCTGATAATGCACCAGATATTTGTACATTTCTTAACAGATTTAAAAGACAAATATCGAAAAAAAAAAACAGAAGTGGTGTTTGAAAATTTGATTAATAACACTTTCATATCTAGATGTTAATTCGTGAGTTGAGGTGAAACTATTTTTACCACCCTGTTAACGAGAACGACAACATCCTCAAAATATTTTTATTCCTTTCAATAAAAACTGATATATCTCAATCAACTCGTGAGGTAATGTTAAAATTCATAAAGGGAGATATCTCTAAATCATCCCTCTAAATCATCTAAATTTGAGAAGTTACTTAATGAAATCTAGCAATACAAAAATTATTTTTCCCTCACAATTTCAAATTTCCTCCTTAAACAGCTTATTTTATGTTCGTTGATAAACAAATGAATCAGTCAATCAATACCATGTCATTATGAAAAGTATATCAATCATAACACGATATATTCTTTGAGATATTCCACGCAAGTGAGCAACCACATCCACTAATATTACTCGCTCACTCATAAGTACCACCTACAGGCCAAGTTATTGGTAGAAGAACTCGAAAATATTTTAAGAAGATAGGGCGCAGTTTTATCGTATAAAATACGAAAATCTAAGACCCTACACATCTTTTGAAGGATGTAGATTTGGTCGATTTGTTGCAATAAGTCTTCAAAGTACAAAATATGTGATTTTTCATGTTATTATCAAGCGACCTTTTTCAAATTAAAAGGAGAATAACAATTGCGTCTTCCAAATTATTTCCACATTGGTTTAGGACATTAAGACTATATATAGAGTAATACGACAATTGTTAACAAGATTCACCGGAATAAATAATTAAATGTATATCAGCAACTAATTAACTTACAGCGCGCATTGTTACATAGTTGTTTTTGTTATTGCAAAGACTACCTTTTAATATAAATAAATAGAAATATGAATTGTTCTTTGCCATAATTATTGGAAAAGACAAGACTGTTTTAGTTGTTTTGTTTTCGTCATAACTAATTCACGGATTTAAACCTAAATGCCTTGTTTTATAAGTCTTAGATTATAAGACCAAAATATGAAATATCGCAAATTTTGCGCTTGGAGGACTTATTGCAAAAAAAAAATCGACGACCTCGACGTTCCTTCAAAAGACGTGGAGGGTCTTAGATTTTTTTATTTTACGTGATAAAGCTACGACCTATCTTCTTCAAAATTTTTCGACTTTATCATAAAGTAGATTCCCCGTTGCCTGGTCTACTGCGGACAGAATCGTCATGACACCCCGGATTCCTCGAGTCGACTGGCATCCTGCCAACAGCGCTCGCGGAGCCATCTACCCGCAGACGGCGGCACTTGAATGCACGAGTGCCGCTTTTAAGTCGGTTGGGAATCCAGGTGTTGAGAGAGTCGCGACTGGCTCCGACCAATGAGATTCAATGTAGGGTGTTGTAGAGGGGACGAAGGAGAAGAGGAGGAGGAAGTGAAGAAGACGGTCGTCGACCCATGCAGTCGGTTCTCGGAAGAACAAGCGACTAACACGTAGGTGTGTGGAGGAAGAGGACTAACAAATGCGTTGTATTCCCTCAAATGTTTCTTAACTAACAATGAGAAATTAAGGTACGATCAGCCATCCAAGCTAGTCAAATCACTGAGATGTATAATTGTCTTCTTTATTATTATCGTAACTGTCATAAAACACATTAATATGAGTAAAAATAAAGAAAAAAACATGATATAATTTTAACTATCACTTACTATAACCATAATATTCAGTTTAAACAATATTCAGGAACTCGCTTGACTTGTTTGAAGTGCATAAGAGCATGTACAAACATGGTGGCTGAGCACAACAGCTTCATGGTTTATTCATCTCATCTCAGAAAAATTTAAATAGCTTTCTCAAACTTCTGATGACCTATAGATCAATGTGATGTAAAAAATACTACGGAAAATTTACTGCATATCAAAGTAAACGTCCATCACTTTCGTGATTTAAACGTTGGTCTTATTTTGTTAATAAGCGTTTTCTCCATAAGACGCAATGTATTTCACCTTCAATTGCAATTATTTCATTTAAATGACCGTTGAGGTGCGTTATTCAAGTTGAAATCACAATAAGTACACGTTACCCTCTTTATTTATGACGATTTGAGGTATTTAGTGATTTAATTTTACCTACACTAGTACTACCTTAAGCTTCGAGGAGGAATAGAAAATCCCAAAACTATATATTCTTAAAATTTATGTAGTACAATGGAATTAGTATACATAAAGTCGTAGTATACATAAACAGTAGTTAGAGAAGTAGAAAATCTTTATTAATTAATATCTATCTCTTGTCATACTTCATTAAATTTAGCTATAGCTCGGGAACAGATACCCCCAATCATAACCATTGCTTGGGGTAAATTATAAATTTATACATAATTTTTTATCCGTTAGACATAACAATTTATCCTAATAAAATGTCCTTGCAATACCATTCAGCTACTCACCCAAACATCATGAAGAAACAAACCATATGACTCCTCGTCATAACACTCAGGATTCTTATAGACCACAGAGCAAATTATTGTGAGTTTAGAAAATTGTAAAATCATATTTGTGACGAATTAGAACTAGATTTTAAGTCATTACATAAAATCTCATTTACATTCTCTTCTGTGGCATGTTTTAACAAATTAAGACGATTTTTAATCCCACAGCAAGTGCATATTAACAAAAGTATTTCTTACTTCTTAAAAACAATCTTTGATGCTATTTATTAAAAATGCTTCACGAATGAAATCCACAGACGTTTCCAGGTCCTACGAGGGAAGTATTACGATGATAATTACTGAATAATCATATTAATTGAATGCGAGAAGATGTATTTTATATACCTGAAATTTCGTCGCATCATATTTTTACTCTATTACTTCATAACAGTAAGAAAAAATTAAAGAACTTATACAAAATATATAAATTATTTAGAAAATTGATGAATTAAAAACCATTAATGTTATCTTCAAAACAAAAGAAGAAACGATACAAGTTTGTAAAGAGATACGATATTAATTTAAAGCTAAATTTCTCAATGTATTTATTATATTTGTTTTTCCATCTCTATTTCTTGAGAATATGTTATCTCAAAGACACAAAGTAATTACAACGATGCACACAGATCGTCGTTTATTGGTCCTTCTCTCCACTTGGAGCAGACAGAATCGCTTGAGGTGCAAGACCTTGTTCACACGGTCACCGAGGAGTACGATGCTACAGCGCGGGGGACATTGGAAGAAGAGAAGATGAGGCGGCCTGTTGACCCACAGGCGGCGACTGGCGTGGGAAATCCGTCACTCGTTTAATGCACGCATTCTCCGCTCTGCGAGGGAGTGCGCTACTGGTCGGAGTGATAAGTTCTTCCTATACATTCGCTGTACGAATCGGTATTACGAAGGTCAATCCACGATTTGAAATGAACATGTAGAATTGTTGTATTGAAAAACAAATGTTGTAATGTTTACTTTGGAATAGTATTATTTGTTTATACTATAATATATCGCACCCTGGAGAGAATAATGCCACAAGTCAAACAAGTCATTTTACAAAACACCAACAATAAAGTTCCCTGACTTTTTGAAAACAGAATAAGTAGTTTAGAAAGAACAAGTAGTGCAATATGTACCTGTATTAATTAGGAATTGAGTTACACCTATGACGTGTTACTATTCCACTCTAACAAAGATATTTTTTTAGCGAGGAGTTAACTCATATTTATGTTCTTTCAGTTGTGGTTATTCTTGCCGCAGTGCGACAGAACTGTTTATTTCTTAAATTTCATCAATGTCCTTGGATTTAGAAAGACTACTACAATTGACTAGTTATCTTCGTATTCCCAATTTACCAGCTCAATTTAGAAATTTATAATTGGAACATTAGGAAGAAAATAGATTTACGATTCGCTTTTCTAACGGACCTTCGCACTTTTACATTTATATTTCTAATCTTTAGAAACGCAACCCGTCATACAGCAGACACAAAAAGCGAATGGCCCGAATAATGAGAAATCGTAAAATTAAAATACATGGATTGCTATCACAACCTCTCTTGATTGTCAATTCTTAAATGCTGTGACATAAATAACATCGATTCATCGCTTAACACTATCGTGACCGAAAGGACACGAAATAATCCACCAAATAATAATAATTTTCCAAATCCTAGGATGTGAAAACCTAGTAAAACCCCTTTCGTAAATCTCATAAAAATTATTCGTGTAAAAAATGTTTTAATTGCAATCTAAATTCAGGTGTATTGAAGGTTAAATTGTTCGGTGCTAAAGAAGAAGAAAAATGTCAAAACAAAGTCTTAAAAAATCAATAATTTAATTAGATACAACATTGATACTTGATACTAGCTTTCATACTTTGTCCACTTTACATGACAGTTAAAGAATTTATTAATAAGAAATTAGTGAGCGCTTTGTGATGAAAGAATGAGGAAAAGGATGATAGACTCATATCTTGATACATTTCTACTTTCGCTTTCCTTTCATTGGGAAATCAGGAGCAAAAGTCGAACCATAATCCTCAAGATCATTACGAAAGTAGTTTTACTTATAGCAGAATAAACCGAGAGATTAAAAAAGTATATTTCAGAAATATTTTTAACAATATTTTTACTTCTCTAAAAAGGGCTCCAATGACCTTGATGTTGGCGAGCCCTAAAGTCCCATTAAAAAAATAGTTAACTAACCAATTTTTGGATGCTGTCATTAATACTTAAATATTTGTAAAGAGTGTTATTAAAATTAATAAAATGTGCATTAAATCGGTCTGTGCCAAACGTAACATCTATGTAAGAGTGATTTCAACTTCAGATTCGGATTCAGCAGGTCAAGCTACATATAGATAAGGTCCTGAAGTAACTTCCATTCTCTTCTTACAATTGTTTAAATGCTATAGCCACTTGGAGTGGGCTTTTCCTTATTTAAGGACGGTTATTCTGGGAATAAAAAAACTAAGGGTAATGGAACAATTTTGAATTCGAATTCATCGCATCAAAGTAATAATCAAAATACGCAAAAATATGTTCCTGCGGTCAGTTTTCAGTTGATTTCTACAATGATATCTAATGGTTATCGCTCCCGGAGCGACAATTTCGTATTTTCTGTATTTAAAGGTCGTTTTTAGAGATTAAAATATGGAGGGTGATGGAGCAATTTTAACCCTCGATACAGATTCACCACGCCAAAATACTTAGAGATATATGGGTCTAGTTTTTGAAACACACCAATATGGGTCTAGTCTTTGAAGCACACCAATTTTTTGTGCATTACCCCTTTCGATAATGTCATAAAAGTATTATGGATATAATACGGACATTTTGGTATCTGACTAATGTGTCACAACTACGTATTTTAGAAGGATCACTAAGGATTTATCATTAACACATTACTTGTGATACTAGGTATATTTCGTCTTATTTTGTATTTAAATGAATATTATCATAAGTTTGTCTCTAACAACTAATGAAAAAAATCTCCTTTGTTGAAATCAATTCTTTATCGCCTTAATCAGATTACCCGATCCATCTAATTTTCTGAGAAAAAAAAAACTATGCATGAAAATGCTTGTGGAATATCCTACAGTTTTAGACTGAAAATGGGTCTAAATGTCATTCCTGTATTTTGTATACTAAGGTGATTCGGCAGATTATCATTTGATACTAAAATGACCCCACTTACATGCTTTTACTCATGCTTTTTGCTCATAAAAATCTGTAAATAAAAGTGATTTATTTCGTAAGTTAATTGATTTACACACTTAACATACTATATTGTTCACAAAACTGTTTTTCGTTCAATGGTTGATCACGAAGAACAAACGTCATCTCTTTCAACTATAATTTTTTTCCCAATAACATACTTCCCATCATTATTCTCTTAATAAATGTACAATGCACATTTCTTTTGAGCCACCTCACTTTTTAAGTAATTTTTAATCATTATTTATTAATCTACAAGAATTGTTAATGAATTTACTTTAGTAAATATTATTTTATCAGAATGAATGGGTTGTGGCATCGCTGAGGAATAATCTACAAGGTTTATTTATGATGTAGGTTAGTTTGACTAGCGTGAATTTTGTGATTAAGCACAAATATTCTTTCGCAAATCGCCAATGATATGTAGTAAACATACTAAACGTTGAAGGTTTAATAGCGATGTTTATTCACAAGTTTTAATATCTTCTGGACACTTATACTTAAGAATTCCTGTTTTATTTTAAGTATAAATTACATCTTCATAGAATTTGATTTTTTTACGTAATAACAAATATTAAAATGTTATGTTGTTAAAAGGACTGAGAATCTTAGTTGCACGATGGAGACCTTGACTCTGAAAGCACCACGTCATCCTAAGCGCAAGACCTTCCATCTCAGAAGAATCCCCACAACAGACTGTGACCAAGACCTTCACCAGGAGCAGCACCGTTGTTCAGGAAGAACACAGCAAAGAAGACGCACAAGTAGGCCACCAAACAAATGCTTGTCACTACCGCTCTCTCCTCTTTCATTGGCCGACACGCCGAGCAGGGAAGGGATGAAAGAAAGCGCCTTAGTGGGAGACGAGCATACCCCTTCCACATGGACGCTGCAAGAGTAACGTAAACCGGTCTAGGAATGCGGTAACAAGAGAAACCGACTGAAAGAGATTCGAAATAAGGACGCCAAGGTTGCATCCGGGTAACCCACTTGAAGCTTCTGCGTCTTGCTCCTCATCCCAACAGAGTCCTCTTTTTCTTGCCGGAGCTAAAAAATTGACCGAAGTAGAAAGCGACTGGGAATATGCAGAAAGAGAAAGCTGCGGCGGCAAAAAGAGGGTGCTGCTAAGTGGGTAGATAAGATGGAGCTTTCGAGAGTGTTTGGTCTAGCATCCGCTAGGGGAACATGAGAGTATGGTTCATTTGTTTGTGAGAATAATATTCATTTAGCTTGTTTTCAAGAGTCATAATATCTGTTTAAGGAGAACGATTTCTCTCGCTTACTAGAAACGTTCGAGCATTTTCTCTATTGTCTTTCAACAAGTCTTAAAACAAATTATTAAAGTGAATGAAAGTTTGAAGAGTAGCAATTTATTAATTGACTGTTTACACTTTAGTTGAGAATTAGAACTGAGAAAATGTTAACTCATGAAAGTCCTTTGGTGTGGTTCATTAAAATAAATGCATATCAACAAGTCAGTAATATATTTTTAAATCAATTTACATATACAATCAATTTTTAATAAAAGAACACCATCAATACAACAATTGTTTTCGGAAATAAATTGGAATATTAATGTCTGCAGAAATTACGTATAGATTTCGAAATTTATCATTTTAAAGAAAAAAAAATCATGTTTCACCTTTTTACACTGGATTTTTATTTATTCTTATATATTTAATAAAAATATAAGTGTCTCGTCTAAACTTATATGGTACACATTAAACAAAATTTACTGGGAAGTTTCTGGGTACTTAAATTTTCGGATGCTTTGACACGTTATCTACAGAGCTATTTTTTAGACGAGTAATAAAGAAATTAATTGATTCTATTATCAATACTTTTGACCCTCTGACAGTAGAACGACTAACCGCTCCATAATATTTTTAATATCTTAATTTCATGGACTCCCACTGGATTAACCCGTGAAAAGTCATTTGTCTTAAGTGCAGAAACTTTTGAAGAAAGAAGTACCACGCACATGTATTTATATGAAATCATAATTCAAACCTATAATAGATTGCACTTCAAACTATAAATATGCGTGTATAACAAAACCCTTGATTAAAAAATTTGTGCTGACTTTTTAAATTAACTTAACGGTCTTCTATTAATACTGCAGATATGTGTATGTTTCATTATTTTCTACATATTGTTTAAATAACTTCCATGGAATAAATATATAAGGAAGACGAATCACTTTCAATTTGTAAATTCTTAGTTTCAACCCACGAGAATCCCACGTATTGAACATTCGAACTTCACCTTTAAATACTTGTGGGTTTAAAACTTTTCTAAACGTCTCATGGAAGGGATGTATACGGAACTAGTTGTTGTTTTTTCTCCGATATAAATGTGGGACAAAGCACATTTGGAGGGGAGAATCCTCTTCATCTCCTCCTCCTCCTCTCCCCATCTTTCTCCGCTCGTCCCAGTTAGCAGACGTTGACCCACTCATCGTCCTGCATTCCTCGGAATCCTCGCTAGCCTCCCCTCCTCCTCCTCACGCCAACGCTCCCCCACTCCCATCTATGAATATTCAGTGCTCGACTCGGTGGCCCCGGCGGTGGCTGCGGCGGTGGCGGCGTCCCGTTAACGAAATAATCCCACCTCTCTCACTTCTCAGAAAGTGTGGGGAAGATGCCGGATGCACTTCGACAAATAAGGTGTCTCCGGTCGCGTCCCGCCTCAGCGCGGGGAGTCAAAGAGGACGCCCTCTGGGGCGGTGTAGTTGAAGCGTTGATTCACTTTCGCTCACGATGGCAATAGCTGCTCCGAATTCATCTTCTGAATTTCATTAGGACGTAATGTGAAATTCAATGTTATTTCGGTGGAGGCCATCGAAAGCTAAGAAAGTATGCAATGGAATGTAAGTAACCAAGGAATTTATGCATGGCTGGTGGTGAGGCAGAACAATACAAATTTTGACAGAAAAATCTACAAGTTTACATGAAACGAAGTGTCAAAAATTGTTCAGAATGACGAGAAAATTTTCATAGTAGGAAATAAATAACATTATATGAAAAGATAGGAAAACAAGACAGCACGAATTCTGCAGAAAGAATAACGTGGACAAAGACACTTCTGCACTTCCGAAAAAAGGTATTGTGAGATTTTGTGCGATTATATTAGCACGATAAAGTAATAATTGACATTCTACAAGTGTTTGAGATAAAGTAGAAAAGGTGAAAGAATTTGACGTGGCGTCGAGATAAAATTCAACGTGATGATTCTCTAACAATAAGGAATTGAAATAAAATAAAACGAAAATGAAGAATTTGCTGAAAAACCATTTGCCACTAATTCATTTAAACCTCGGCTTATCTCAAAATTATATCTTTAATTCATTCAAATACGTAATGCTCCGAAGAGGTTTTTTTTTATTTCAGCATGACAGGCAATTTGAAAACGATTGGACAAATGTAAAACTTATGCAAATTCACTTTAATTTAATTGATTGAAAAAACTACGATAATTGAGTTATTGGGAAGTTATTCAACCGATTCGTTATACCAGTTCTCGGTAATAACATATCAATTATCGAAGAGATATGACTTGCATTCTGAACGAGTACAAAAATACGCTAACATCATTTATTATGTAAATGTAGTTCATAATTTATGTTGCATCGTAAATGTCTCCTGTTTGGTTATATTTTGCTTTCTAAAACCCGATGGACAAAAAATAGGCTGAAACTATGTGAATCTGATAAAATTAAAACAAATATTATTTTAATGAGTCAGTTGCTATTAAAAATTACTAAATGAAGTGTGTCAGTGGATCTGTGAGTAAGTGACATTTTTATAAATATTGCGTTAGTTCCTTGGATAAAGAGTAGAAGTGATATACTCTTTGGAACTCCGATCTGATTTGTCCCACAGATTAAAATATTTCTGTTTTTGCTAAGGTCTGTTAAAGCTGTTTTAAAGGTAGGTTAAACAAGGTCATTATTCTTAAAATAATCTCAAATTACTGTCTTAAGTGTTTTATATCTTGCGAATTTTAAAATGATAAATCATTATAAATTAAATTATTATTGGATTTATTTTAAACAGGAGAAACAAGATACTAGATTTAAATCACTTAGCTTAAACTCACAAAATGTTACTCAACACTATCGATATCGATGGAGAATCGATTATTACGGACTTCGATATTCGATACCCTGCTCTCGATATTCAGATTCGATGTATTTGGCTCCAATACTCCATAATTCGCATCTACTTTATTACTATACAAAATATAGTTAAAATTGAAAGGATAAAATGTCGATTAACGATAGTCGGAGGCGATAGATCTCATTCACAAGTAAATAGCTTTTCCGATACATACTTCACTTGGTCTGATACAACGTTATTTTGATATCGATACTTCTATGTGAGACTAAGGTTGTTCCGATATAAGTAAATACATATCCGATAGATACATTCAATTAAAAAATTATTCCGATACTTAAAAATACAAGGAATATATGTATAAAAATATGAACTCTAAAGGTATCGATACGAAGGGTCCAATACCAAGAGAGTATCGGGTATCGATACCCGAGGTCGGTACTTCGAACCTTATAATCCTCTAAATCCTTTATATGTACAATGTGATCAGGAAGTTTGTTTATTCGAATATTGTATTTATATTATTTAATAATAATAATTAATTTGTTCGTAGGCCGTGGTCGCCTGAAGCGCCTCCTCATCCCGTTCGTCCTGCTCCTAAAACTGGTGGCAGCGACCCTCATCCCCGTCTTCATGTCCGGCATCGCCCTCGTCGCCTTGAAAGGCATGTGGAACGGCTCCATGGCCGCCCTCGTGGCAGCCGCCATCGGCCTGCGAGAACTCCTCCTGTCCTCACATTGGGGAGCACCCCCTCATCCTCGAGTCACCGTCCTCCGTCCTCACATCCCCATCGACCACGTGTACCACGGCGCCCCGTATCATGGTGGAGATTACTTCCACCATGGTTGGAGTCGCAATGGAGTGTCCGCGGCGGCTGCTGGGACGGGAGCGGCGTATGCGGATCCCTATAAAGGCTACGGACCGAATGCTGCTGTCGCGCCCGTGGGATCAGTGTGGGATGCCAGACTGTGATGGGAAACGACAGTATTTCCTTATTTATTGTTTTATGTGATTTTATTTATTAAGTTTAAAATATACGTAATTTTAAAACATGTGTTAGTTCTTCCTAATATGTTCCCATTTCCTTCATTATTCTTCAAATCTATAGCACTAAGTTCATAAAATTTATTGTTCCAGTCCAAAATTATATAATTTATTTTTCTCAATATTGATACTTTTTGCAGAGTCTTTGTTTTAAACACACATTTATGGTATCAGAAACGACTAGGTACTGCATTCTAAAACATATATTTAATATTACAAACATAGTAAAAGTTTAAAACAATTGTTAATTTACGTAGCTTAAGTATATCTACACGACAATGTAATACCTTTTTGCATCACGTGGGATGGCGTGTACTTTAAATAGATTATATATGATTACATAGACGTAACGAATTGATAAATATCCTTCATTTATACATTCCTTTATACAACATAAATCAATAATGCATTAGTTATTACATCATTTATAGTTCAATTATTTGTGGTTGTTTTGTATTATTTCATTTGATTTCGAGTTACACAAATTATTTGCCGAACACTAAAACTTTGAAAAACGGATGATAAGCAATTTAAAAACACAATATGACTTTTTTACGCTTTCTGTGAATACTTAAACTAGAGTATCAATTCTTATTAAACTTCAACTCTGATGAAAAATCATTCTTGAAATGTTTAATGAAATACAAAAGTTATGCTCTTGACCCTGGTTTTAAGAATGTAGCCGTTCTATCTTGAGTATCAATTATTTGTTACAAAGAATAGATACTTTAAAACAAAATAAATGTATGAATTTGAGGGATTATAAAATATTATTAAAAATATATTTAGTGCACCGAAAAACGTTTCACAAAAGTGTAAACTAAACACATTATGACATATCTCAAATGCATATGCTACTCAAAGGTTGAGATATACCTTCTCAAAACAACCGATTAATTTTCAAGAGTGTAAAAAAGGCAATTTTCATATCCTATCCCAAATGAATATTATACGCGCCAACATCCAAACCCATATCTGAGGGAATTTTATTGTCAACGCGAAAGTAAAAGCTTATAAACCCGCAATTTGTTTTGTTCGCATGTATAAAATGAGAGATGAACCTCTTTACACTGAAAATCTAAGATGAGATTTGTTTGTTTCATCATTGCTGTTCACTAATGGGTCCTATAGTGTTCCCTCGCGATCGGAAATATATAAAGAAAAATGTAATTAACAAGAATTCAAATGAGATGTTTGTTCTAGAAGAGTACTACACTTGTACCTTTATTGTAATAATGATTTACTTTGCCTTTGTTCTGCTTATTTCATGTCTCGTGTCTAATAAATTTAACTTCAATCGGAATTTTCGAAAATTTCCTCCATGATTATTCCCTCAGTGCGCCATCTCCGAATAAGGATTCAGACCTAACACACCTTTTTTCCCATTGAATTTATTATAAGAAGGAAACAAACTAATTCTGAACTTGCTCTCCGCGAACCAAGTAGCGTACCTCCTAATGTGAGCCTTGCGCAGTGTAGACTACTTTCTTCCATCATAAATATTTCATCTTGCGCCTGACACCTCCTGGAATTCCTCCCCTTCCACCTGTAGCAGCAACAACACCCTCCCCGTGACCCTGGCCTAGACGCGGCCACAGTCACCGGAGGGCGCGGCCTTCGCCGGGGTCAGTCGCCACCTGCCACCGCCGTCCGCGCCACCGCTGCACAGAGGGCCAGAACGACTGAAAAAGCGCGCGTCGCAACAAAACATGGCACTGAAATTAAGTTTATCTGTGCGTTGGATATCTTTATACACAGGAGAATGAGGTTTCGAAGAACAAATATTGTTTTCAAGAATATGTACCGTCCAAAACCCAAGATACATGTAGCCATTTTTATGAAAATTAAAATAACGGTAAAAATTCAAAACTAACGGTAAAAAATTTTTTGATTAAAATGTATCGTTTTGGGTAGCACGAGGCCACTTACAATTTTTTCATGTATAAGACGCTGTTTTTATTTGGCATCGAGATCCATTACAATTAGCTACAGCTCCTGAAGAAATGTCGCGCGTGTAAGTAGGTCTTTTAAAAATCAGAAGAAAATCAGTTTCTTCTTGGCTTATGACTCATATTTCCCCTTATACATTCATAAGCAATATGAATATTATTGGCATTATATACTCTATTGAAATACATGCTACTGAAATCCCATGAACAGTTTTAAAGCATTCTTGGCCCACTGTGCACTGATGCTTTGAGCTGTGGGCAGGCGTGCGCATGCGCTGTAGTCGCTGCGTTGCCTGCACCGTGGGCCGAGATGCGGCCTACATCCGCCGACGGTCACCTTGACCGAGGCCGGGCCGCGGCCCGTTGCCCTACATCCAGGGCTCCGAAGTGACTCTCCCCGATGCGGACGCCCTCATGGCCCCGTTCGAAGCTCTCGTCGAGTGACGCGCTCGGGATGCGCTCTGGTGGCGGGAAGACGAGGCCAGGGTCGAGGTCGGGATGGAGTTCAAGGGTTGCAAGGGTGGGGTCAAACAAGGAACAACTAACTGTTTGCGATACTACGATACTCGGTGGCTGCTGGAAGGAGTGAAATGAGGATGTGATGCTGAACATTAGAAGTGAGGATGCTGTAGTGGGGTGAAAGGGGACAGGAACTGAGAAAATGAAAATGGCAAAAGAATCTCTTGCGTGAGACAGAGATGAATCTCGTCATACTTGAGATGAGCTCAAACGGAATTCGAATTAGTCCCTCCAGACACATACGAACACCGGGGAAATACTATTTACAAAGATATACAATTTTATTGAAATAATTTTTACCCTGGATGTTACAGTGATGAACAAGATTTGCAAACTGACTATTCCGAGGTTTTATAACAACCAAATGAGTTGATATTGAACATAAATTTAAAAAAAATACATTATGAACTAAATATAACAAATATTTCATTTCAATTCCACAAATAAAAATAATTTAAATTGAACATAAATGAAAGAATATTTTTTAGTAAAATATATGTATAATACACACCGCAATGAATGAACGCAACATGATATTATTGCCAGTGATGATGAGTTACAGTTTCACTATCGTAAAGTTAAACAAGAAGAGGTAATAGGTTGATACCCATGCGGATCCATAGCGAAGCGAAAGGAATACTTTATCTTTTATTAACAAAGGGTCAATCCTTTGAAAATGAAAGCCTCGTACGTCATCAGCCGAGGGTTTCAATCGCCGTTTCACACAACTTCGCGTAGTTTGATAATCAGGAATCTCCACAGAAACAACTCTCGTACCTGTCCTTTAACCTTGGTGACGTCTACGCACAATAAACTGCCATTGCACACCCAGGCCTCTCGTGAAGAACGCGTGAATTTCGGTTCATGAGTAACGTAGTAATTTATAATAGAGTACGGTTTCACACAGTTATTTACATACGAGTTACATATTTACATATATCGTATGTACGATAATGTTTCTTTTCCGTCCAACTCATTATGACGTTTTCTGGCTTACAATTTCACAGACCATATGAAATACTAAAGGCATGTCTCAAAACGGAGTATCACCTATACATTTATTTATTTATTTTATGTCTTTTGGCGAGGTTCAGACCATAAGATCAGCTCTTCCGCCTAATCATGACTTGGATGAGGGAATTGAGAAGGAGATATATTGGGTGGCCGGGATGGTTGTGGTAGCGATACACCATTAGTCTGAGGTAGATGAGGGGAACCCCGACTGGAAACCTCACCCAGTTCGGTGGAGCAAGGTTTGAACCTACGCTCTCCCGCTCAGCGATGTCGTAGAAGCGAAAACTCTTCTACGCTATCTTGTGGTATCTTTATGCCTTATATACCTCTAGTGCAAATTAATGTCTAACACTGGGTGTTTTGCATTATAACGTTATTTAAATACCTATTTATTTTGAACATCTAAAAATATTGAACACTTTTCGTAGTTTAAAATAAATATCCTTAAAAGATTAGTAATTTCCCAATAAATAATGACGACGAACGGAGACCTACAACACGTTGTAATATTCTTTTAATACAGAAGTCACCGGTGTGTAGAAGCTTGAAGATGGTAAAAAATCTGTTGAGAGAACTCTCAAGTTCATAGCATAAATTATACTTTTCTACTTTAACTTATCTCTTATTTCTTCAAATGAAACCCTAAACCTCAAAGTTTTTGGTGTCATAATTCAAATGATGATAGAAAACAAACGCATAGTGGTTCTAGAAGATGTAGTAGCAACATTTCTTACTATCTCCAGGACCTCATAAGATATGCCTCTATTGTGTTTGACGTTATAATGAAAATAACATTACATCTGAGGATTACCTACAACATCTATTGGTGAAGGTTCTTTCAATCAAAGTTTGTACGTAGATACTTGTATCTATGGGTTGTACAACTCATCAATCAAAGTTTGCGCAACTCATAGTTACAAGCACTAGCATTAAATCATATTACTGAAAACAAAACCTTTTGGATAAACATTAGAAATATTACAAATTATATTGAATAAACTAAATATTACAAATTTTACTATGTAAATTTTCTTCACGGTCATCCCTGAATTTTTTTTTATTTTATAGCTCATTGTATCTTAGACCATGGTATGCTTCATATGTATTTGGTTTCAGTTAGCCATATCCATTTCGGATTTCTATCACTAGTTCATTTCTCTTTCGTTTTTCAACTTAATCTTTTTTTCTAATTGCGTACAGTAACAATATCATATAAGAGACCAAACATAAGTTGTATGTTTATGTAAATTATGTGTGTAAATGGTAGTACTCCTAATTATTACGTCCTTCTAAATAGAAACCAACAATTCTTGAACCTCTCCAAATCGAACAATATTGTAAAACATATCACACAAAGTTTTGGGTTCATGTTTTACTTAAGAAGCTATTTTTTTTTCAACCCCAATACGTAAGTACAAAAAAATGGATGTGCGTACGCATTTATTTTCTCCCATACCCGTTGAATTCCTGGAGAAATTTCAAGAAAATTTTGTTCACGTAATAAACCTTTACAAAAATCGCCACATGTGGTTCCATATGACTTGGTGGATGGATCAAATACTGTGAATGGATGCGGAAAGGGGATGACATCCGTTAACTAAATAGCTTAATGCAACCCGCCATACAAATGCCAACGTGGTCCTGTATTTATCAAGAAGCACTCACAGCTTTCGACATCGATTTATTTTGTGAACGGTAGAGTATGGTAACAAGCATCATTAACAAGCTTATTAAATCGATTTTTTTTACTTAATAAACGAACGTGTTAACAAGCCAATCCAGGGTATTAAAATTCTTCAATGACCATTTTGACGTCAGAAAGTCCGAAATAAATAATGCGGCCTTAGAGATACTCTTGTATCATTTCAATGTATCGAATATACTTCGTCTCTTTAATGCTTCATTTTCTCAGTTCCTTGAATATTGAGACCACATCAAAAACCAGTGTTTTACGCGAGATAATTAAATTATCACAAAATAATATACGCATTTTTTATAACTTTATGTGTAAGAAAATTATAAAGTGAACGTTTAAAATAAGGTTTATCTTCTCTTATTTTTTAAAATGTATTATCGTGAAGTAAAAATCAGTTTCCAGTGAAGAAAATTGAATACGATGAAGAGTATTGATTGTTATTAAGATATTACAAGCTTTATGATCTATAATACATACAACTTTCTGTGATAGATGCGCATATTCCATAGTATCCGGCAGAGTCAATCAAAAAAGAAATCGCATATTGAAGTGTCATACTGCTTACGGATCACACTGAAGAGATTTTACACTCCTTATAAAGACCAACTAACACTACAAGATACTCAATATCCTAACGAAATACTTTGCTTGCGTATCGAGGGTTGATGTTGTTAGTATTTATGTTGTAGTATAAAGTAGAAGTCCTTATAATCTAAGTTAATTGAATCATAAGGTCTCTCTATAGCCTTCATCAGAGCTGGCATGCGCTACCATTTCTGCAACGAGACAGCTCTATTCCCTGTATGATTTAATTATGACTTGGATAGTATGACTACATCTACTTTATACTACTATGAAAGATTTAGAGTTTTTTTAAGGTATTGTTTCACGACTTAAGTGTTTTGTCGATATAACAATAATATTATTTTATAATAAATAAATAATTTACTTTTCAAAGAGCAGTTATGATATGTCTATGAACATTTCAAGGACAATAAACTAAATCATTCTCCGGAAGTAAGCAACGGACCATGCGATTAATTCCGATCACAAAGCCCTAAAACAATGGCTTATTTAACTCTACGACGTTCTTGGTCACAAGAAAAAGAGATTCTCGCTACTCATCAGATGCAGAAATCTGAAAATCTTTAGATAAGAAAATTGAGAGAAAGTTTTGTGACCTCAGTAGTAGCTTTATCTTGAGGGAGTAGAAAAAATATAAACTCACACTTGAGGCTAAAATAGCTCATTCATCCCAAAAACTCATTGTTCTGTAATTTGCATTGACATCGATTGACATACTAAAAAAATTGTGACATGGAGATTTCCAATCATATTGAAGAAAAACGACAATGATTTGTAACTGGAAAAGGGAAACTCCAGATCACATTCTCTGGGATTGTGAAATTTATGCACAAGAAAGGGCAGGGTTCCTGAACGAATTTTGGAAGATTAACACGTTGGATTGTAAAACACTAATCGAGACAGAAAATAAGTATACATTTTTTGTAGAATATGTGAACAAATTAGGATGTATACGCAGAGTGATTAACATGTCAAGAACAAAATTGAAAGTTAATAGAGTGTTATATGACAACAAAATGATATCGTCCCCGTCGTGGCCACGGTTTCAGCATGATCGCTCATCCAAGTCATCCCAGATTCGAACCCTAGGCGGGATAAGATAAAATTTGCAGCGTTTCATTTCCATGTCACAGTTTAAATAGCTGGGATGTATTCAAAGTCCGCCCTCTGCGACTAACAATCGCAGTAGTAATGTTCGGATACAGCAGTCTAAATCCTACCTAGACGCAGTTCCTCCAATCTTGGTAAAAATTATGGGTCTAGTGAGTAAACTCACACAAAAACTGAGCCTTACTCGTACTCGTCATTCGTGGTCCTTAGCTGGCCGGAACGAGATACATACAACAAAATGATAGAGAAATAATATATCAATCCCTTGTATTTCAGAGGCCAAGGAGACCAGGGGACTGAAAGGTCTGAGGAATTGAAATAAAATTCTCTTCTTTGCTCTCTTGATGGTAGAAACCCTGACAGATGACATGGTTCATGCTATTTAGTTTCGGTACTAAGGAACTTTTGAAATAGTTAATTGAAGGGGTGAGTGGATGAAGGGGTTATGTAACAGCCAGTATGTTTTGAGATATTTAGCCTTAAAGTTGTCAATGTCGTACTTTTTTTTGTTATTATTGTATTAAGTTCTTACCGAATTATACTATTCCTGTAAGAGGTAAAAATTTTATTCAGTATGAAGTTTTGCTTAAATAGAAGTTTAAAAAATAAAAATAAAATATATATTGTACATATCACCTTAGGTATATGGTATATAAGAAGAAGGTATGTAATATTTTATATTACATACCTCCTTTATCCACTAGAGATATATTTGGTAGAGATTAATGGCTAGAGGAAGAAGGTAATGTGTTAATTTATGTTACATAAATCCTTCTTCCATATTATATTTCAGAAATATACTTTGTTGTTGTCACATACTTTCTTTATGACACTAGTATCTAGCTTAACAATGCTCCTAGAGAGTTATTTAAAGTTCCAAAACAAAAAAAACAAAAAAAAACAAAAAAAAACAAGCCAACTTATACCTTTTTCATCACTCAAAAGGAACAAACATTTTTTAAAAATTGTTTCATAATTTAATTTCTAATTCTTTATTTTTTCACTCAAATGATTTCTCTCGATACATTACTTATTCGTTGTTGCAAAAAACTTCACAATTTTTTAAGCAGTTACAAGAATCCTTGAGATCAAAAACTTAAAAAACAGTTTTGCACCAGATCGTATACGAAGCACGCCGCTTCGCAGTCCCTCCCATTCGTCGTTTGGTCTTAATGAACAAGCAGCAGCCAATTAGCGTTTGTGCGATTGACAAGCGGAACGAGTCTGTGTCCGCGGTCGCCGCCCACCTCGCTCTGATTGACGGGCGCCGAAACAAACACGTTCACAGAAGATTTTCAAACCTTCAAATTTACTCCTCAGCGCATTGTGATGCTACACTCATGCTTGACCTTCATAGAAGGGTTGCGTCGGATCAACTATACTTCCGAAAATATTTTTAAAGAAGGGGTTGACAAAAAATATTGCATTTTCAAAGTGTTTCCAGAAGCTCTCATAAAAGGAATAATCTGTAATTTTTTTCCTAGTTAAAGCGGGAGCAGCACTCCAAATTAGTCAATCACGAAGATGCATAATTGTTTTCTTTATTATTATTCTAATTGTTTTAAAAAACAAAGATACGAATAATAACGGAGATAGAACACGGTTTAATTTGTACGTATCAGTTGATAATGCAGAACAAACAATATTCGAGATGTCGCTTGATTCGTTTGGATTGCAGAGGACCATGTACAAACATGGCGGCCGAGCGAAACAGTCTCCTTATTATGCATCTCACCTCAGAAAAAGTTAAAAGGCTTTCTCAAATGCCCGGTGACCTACCGATAAAAGTGTTGTAAATAATAACACGGAAAATTTACTGCAAATCAAAGTAAACTTCCATCACTTTCGTGATTTCAATGTTGGTCTTTTTTTGAAAATAAACGTTTTCTCCACAAGACGCTATGTATTACACCATCAATTATAATTACAAAGATTTCATTTAAATGGCCGGTGAGATATGTTTTTCAGGTTGAAATAACAGTAAGTACATGTACTCTGTTTGTTTATGCCGATTTCAGATATTTCATTGATTTAATTCTACCTGCGCTCGTGTTACATTAAGGTAGTATCAGAGTGCCACAACTAAGTCAAGCACATAATAATTTACGAAGGTTTCATTGATGTTATATTTTCTGTTTATACTAAAAGTAGTTATTATAACAGAAATTCATAATAATAATAATAATAATAATAATAAATTTATTGTCAAAAAAACAGTTACAAACTGCGTATGACCACGTGGAGGGAAAAAAACTAATTTCCTCTCCGGAAGCAAGCAAGGGACCATCCCATCAATTCCGATCAAGGGCCCTAAGGCAGAGGCGGATTCAAAAATTTCAGCAAAAGTTCCTAGATAAGATAAAAAGTTGGCTGCGAGTTATAATACNAGTATAGTGTTTAAAAATCATAAGAATTGAAATAACACTAAATTCACGATTTATTGTTACAATAAACACGCCCCTAGACAAAGCCTAGAGAACCTGTATGATAAATCCGCCTCTACCAGAAGGAAAAACGGAGAAAAACCCGGGCCAGTATTTTATAAACCATATAAAATATGGTTTATAAGTCATTCATTATACCATGTAAATCCAAACCATATATATGAAGAATGGTCTTTAATTTGACTATAGTTCTCTAGTTTTGTAACTTAATTGTTTCTTGATTGTCCCGTACATGGGGAATTTCACCTTTTTTTGTCTATATTACGTTTTTTGTATCTATTCGATTAAATAAATTCCCAGGTAATATCTAAACACCGTCCCATCCATGAAAATCTGTGACGTCAAGTTTATTTATTAGTAACGTCAATTAGTTTATTGTCCTCCACGTGGTCATACGTAGTTTGTACTGTTTTTTGACAATAAATTTATTGTTATATTTGATTTCAGAAAACAGCCTCACTAGATCTAAATGCTACAAGACGAGTTGAAACATGAGTGTTTATTATTTCAAAAAAATTCAGGACATTAAAAAATAGTTGCCAGGTTGCTAATACCACGTTCAGTTATTTGGGCACCAGGAATAGTGGGAATTGAGTGTGCTTTATTAATTAATTCTCTTCGGTTTGTATTTTTCCGAACTTTTTATTTATCGTTACAAATAAGAGGACGGTTAAAGTATATTTTTTACTTGTAATCCAGCGAGAGTTAGTCATAACTCTTTGTCGATGTAATAAATATCATGTGTATGGTTAGATTCGTTAAAGGGTCTAGCATGATAAGATGGTGTTAAGGCCATCAATTCTATTAAGATATCAAAATTTTTATAACATGATTAAAAATTTACACCGATTTTCTTAAGATATGACTCATTTGATTTGTCATCAAAATTAATTCTTCTGGCGAAATATTTAACTCAAAAAACACTTCTCACTGTCACTAGGGGAAAATTGATGTTTTTCTAATCTCAAAATCATGAGTAAAGAAAAGCGGTGTAAATGGACTTTTTACCATCTTATCCTGCTAGGACCTTTACACAATTCTTACCGCAAGACTGGCCAAAAAAACAGAAAAATGTCATCTTCATTTACAATTTCTTTTCAAACTAAGTGAAAAAATTATTGAAAAATGGGGAAGAATGAAGATTAAAAACTGCCTGGTCTAAATCATTCAAAACATCGATAGCAAAAATAACGGAAACTCAAAAATGAAAATAATTTTCAGTGCGTAACTTGCTCAAAACGCCTTGCAAACTACACCTGTTAAAACTGTTAGTAACGTGGAAGATGCCAGTAATATCTCTGTAGTGTTAAATAATTAGTGTGCAGGAGGATGATGAAATTTGCCGGTAATGGTGTTGGAATTTTTGTTTTCATGAGAACAAAAACATGTTTAGTTCTTAAAAATTTGTTTCAACATATTGTTTCTCTTTAGCCTTAGTAATGAGAAGGATATTAATCTTCTCAAACATTGTTTATCAAGCAAAAAAATGGAGTGCTTTGATCGGAGTAAAATTAACTCAACGTTACTAAAAAGCGTACAGCAAATACGGCAGACGTAATTTCTGCTAAACTAAAATGTTTTTGTTTATGTACTTAATACTGCAATCGTTGGCTCCGTGAGAAAATTCTTTTCAATTCCTCAGAGCCAAATGGAATAGAAAATTTTCAAATCATTGCATTGCGGAAAGATAATTAATATCAGGAAAGTTTTAATTCGGTTATGTGACATTTCCCGAGTGTTTGAGTATATTAAACATTCCATCTGAAGAAGCCAGCAAATATTATAATAATATATAATAATATTATTCTGGCGGAAAAATTACTTAATAATATACATATTGCCTAATTTCATATTGTCTGAAAAATAAACACTTGTGGGAATCAAGGTGAGCAGAAAATCAAGATAATAATACTTGTACTCAACAAGGTTCACAATATATATCAAAAAATATCTTTGACACACTTGATTTTTGTTACTTCAAATAGTGATTCAAACAATAGTTTCATTCATGATAATTGTTTACTGGCTATTTTCCACAAACTAGGCATTCTTACCTGCGAAATACATGGAAAAAGCATCCCAAAACTAGTTTTTAAAAATTTTAAACTTTTAGATGTCTTCTTCTAACAATTAATAAAACATATTAAATTCTTATGGGTTTGGAAACATCATTATTGCCTTAAAGAAAAATGCAATTTACTAGACAAAGAGCTAAGGAGCGATTTAAAAGGGAAAAAAGTGAAATTTCTTTAAAAAATGTAGAAATGGTAATCAATTACGAAGTGTTAAAAAATGAATAACGCCTCTTCTCGCAAGAACCACAATAATGTATATGTTAGCAATTCGGTGACTAATCAATGGACTTTCACCTTATAAATGATAGGGAACTTCCAAATCACATTATACAAAAAAATTAAAATACGCATTTCCAGTAAAATGAATTTAATCCAGGAACATGTTCTTCGAATTATCAGGAGGAATAACTTATTGTAAAAACTAAGGTTCTATGGTATGCCGTGTTTTCAATTTTTCAATTTTAAATAATTTTATCGTTGTTAAAAATTAAATGTTAAAAATGTTAAAAAATATAGTTTTAACTACAAGAAGATGCAACCATTGAAAGGTATACTTTTAGACATTATGGCAAAGAACATTCCAATCATTGATATGAGTGGCGACAATCATGATGTTGAAGAGAATGCGGATATTTCCAACCGTTTTTTTTTTCTTCATTGTCGTATTTGTAAATGGGAAATTACTACACTTGGCTGGGTTTACCAACAACTTGGCCTACGTAGAGAGTTTACCAAATAGTTAGAGTTATTGATACTAGGAGCAGTAGGAGGTGGATATAGGAAGGAGGGTTGCTCTTCAGTAGACACAGCTATATGAACTGGGGCATTCATGTGAAAAGCTACAAATTTTCAACACTTTTCCAACAGTTGCGGATAAAGAAATCAACTAAACCCTGATGAAGATAGCGTTCGCTGTCTAATCATCGGCCTAGTGAATACACTTATTCTCTAAACACAAGAATTATTTCTACCTTTAAACATAATAGAAAAGAACATCCCAAACATTGAAAGGTATGTTCATTATTTCATCTTATTCCAAGATTTTGGAAAATATTGAGGATAATTATTTTGTGGCACTGAAAAAATAGAGAGAACGATGTGAGATGTTTGAAAGGTATTACATGTATATAAAATACTACGTGTACAACGTGATCATCAACTGAAGGGCAATTTTCAGAAACAATTAGTAACCAAACGAAGATTGCCCCTTTCCTCAGGTTCTTACAATCCTTCAGAATTGAACGACTACAGACAAATTCAGTTGTAAAATATCTGCGTAAATGATACATTTTCCCACAAAACGTATGGCATTTTAAAGTTCAAACTGACACTTCCAGAGAGCAGCACAAGCTTATTCCGCTCGCGGCCTACATATGAGTGAAGTCTTGATATCTGTTTCCTTCGGTCTCGACAGTCAGCAAGTTGAAGACCTTGTGCCATCTAGCGACGTTTCTCCACACCTTGGAGGTTCCTCAGACACTCACAAGAGGCAGGTCGATCGTTGGCGAGAACATTCAGCATCTCGGTCAGTGGTTGCCTACCATTGACAGGGACGAAGTGACTGTGTACCACGGCTCCATAAATTATATTATACACATTTCTCTGAAAATAAAATCCTTTATACGAACAGTTATTTTTATGTCTTAATTCTTTTAACTTTTCTCCCATTTCTNTATACGAACAGTTATTTTTATGTCTTAATTCTTTTAACTTTTCTCCCATTTCTGTGAAAATGAATCCTGTAAGAATTAAAATTTTACTGTGAAGTACAATAAGTGGTTAATCTTTGGGACATTTTCTTAAGTGATCACTAGTACAAGGGAGGTGATGGTCTCATAAGCATGGGAACCACAGACCTAGAAGTACTGTATTTCTGTGAGGTTGCTGCAAAGTTTTGTGAATTTCAAATTGATTCTTTCTTAATAAATAACACTTAGTTGATTCATCATATCTTTCCTAATTGTATTCATTCTTTCGATAAAATAATTGTCTACTTGATACATAACAAAATCAATTATGGTACGAAACAGATAATTTTAAACCAAACAGAATTACAACTTTTCGTGTACTTAAAATGTCCATCAATGTCATATTGACATTTATATCATTATTTTCCAGAATTAAAGAGTCTAATAAAAATATTTCTCGTTACAAACACCATTACTTGTGGTTATATAATGTGGATTTCTTCTTCCTTAATCATAAGCTTTATTTAGTCAGAAGTATAAGATTTTATAAATATACAAACTATGTTCATTGGCAGGTGCTTACAAGTTGAAGATTTTTTCACGTATTTGAAATACCTGAGAATATTGAAAAAAAAATCCATCCTTTATAACGGTATATGTTTCTGCATAGATTTTAATGTTCTGGTTTCTTATCTTACTTTACTTTACTTTAAGAGTATATTGCATATAAAAATTCGAGTTGTAGGTCACTACGTAAGTGACAGTCCACCCCATACATAAGACTTCTAAGTATATACTTTTTTTAATCAATTCACTCTTGTCAATTTAAAAAAAAATATGAATATTTTTTTCGATGTTTTGGTTTTTCTCTGGAAGCACGCAATTTTTGCTTTTGATTAGTAAGAAACAGATTTGAAACAATTCTCTAACTCAAACTCTCTTGTACAAAATATTATTTTTGGAAATGAGGATCAAACACATACATAGCGTTCCTTGCAATATTAATAGCCTTATCATAGTATCGACTTTGCTCATTATAATGAAGAATATAATGTCCTCATCTTGGAGATTAAATATAATTTTTAAAAAAATAGAAATAAAAAGAACCGTACATATTAAAAGTTAAAAAATAAGATAACTATTCTTCAAAAAATCTGAAGTCCTAAACACGATCTTGGGAATGTCTGGCAAATAAGACAAAAAAAGTATGTTCACAAAAAGTTACATTTGAGATATAAGATATGGCGGTTAAAATACGGAATTCTTTTCACGAATACATTTTATTGCATTTTTGCCTATCTTCTTCCTCGCTAAACTACATAGTAAAAAATTTAATGAATGTTTTATAGTTATAATTTTAGAAACTCTCCCCAAACATTTGCAAAAACACGTGAATTATGTTTCCTAGAAGCTTCTACCCCTTCCGGTATAAATAAACAACAATAAATTCTAAGAATTATTTAAAATTGAAATTCAAATTTCCTTTCTACTCTTCTTTCCTTTTATCTAACGGTCGGTCAACATAAACCGAAGAGAGAAGAATCGGTTTATTATCTACGTGACTGATGAAGGCTGGAAGCCGAAACTGTTTCGTCCTATATGTGGTGTCTTTTGTGTGTTTCTATCTCTATGTTTTATTATCTGTTTATATTTTAATTACTTGAAGACAGTTGTGTCGCATTATTTTCAAGATTTCCGTTCTATTGCGCCATAGTATACAGCTTTTATTTCATAATAGCAGTATTCAACTGTATTCTACATCTATCTTTGTACATATCCATCCGATAACTGTACTCTCTGTCCATCTTGTACAAAGTTTTTTCTCCGCTTCTCCCTCGTTCACTTTGCCGGGAATTGATGAGCTTGACTTACTTTCTTGCTTAACTTACTGTCATGTGGTGATACGCAATTTTTCAGTACTTTTTGGCGATAAATATACACTTATACATAAATATACACTTATACAAAAATATGAACGATCGACATAATATTAAAAACTAATAGTCATTGATAAAAATCTTTAAAATATTCAAAAACTTATAAACAATTCTACTCAAGTCTACAAGGAGACAAATTATAACTGAAAAGACCAAAATATTGCTCAATCGTTCCACTATTAAAAATCCGTCTCCAAATTGTTTTCATATTTCTCAACAATACCGCGTTGATATAACGCGTACGAAAGTCTCTCTCAAAAGAGGAATGTTGTCAAAATACTTTTTTTTTAAAACAATTTTGAAATTTTTGTGAATGTCATATTATTTATGTCATAAGATGCATTTAAATATAGCGTATGTTTCCATAATTTTTCTGTGGTTCATTTGTAATTCCACTTTTTAACAGAGATGTATCATTCTCGATGGATTAGTAAATATACGAGGCAAATGGGAAGTCGACCCAATGATAGATTCGAAAAATATTCGTTTTAGCTAACACGTAGTTAATCGTGTAAAATAGGAAAATCTAAGATCCTTCACGTCCTTTGAAGGTTGGTAGAAGTCGTCAATTTTTTGCAATAAGCCCTCAAAGTACGATTTTTTTTCATGTATGCGATCCTTCAAAAGACGTAGAGGATTTTAGATTTTCGTATTTAACACGATAAAACTAGACTTTACCTGCTTAATTTTTTTCATGTTTTTCTCCCCATTCCCTGACCTAAAAGATCTCTGAATACTGTTAAAATCCTTTTCAATGAAGACACCAAGAACGATAATTGTATCTTTAAAACTTCTCGGAACGTTATTTCCGTTGAAGCCGAAGAAAAGATGTAAATATTACAAAAGAGAGAGGGAGAAACTGTAAAAACTTTCTAGAATAATTACTTCAAAGTAATGGTTCCGGCAGCGTTGTCATTCTTTCAGCGGATATCCGTCCACAGACAATACCTCAGACAAAATCCGACTGGCAAAGGACTCAATGCGCTTGAGGTGGAGGACATTGACTCTCAAGGGATAATTTTTACAGGAAAGACATCCACCTTTGATGCAAAATGATACACACTTAAGGTAATTTACGACTTTGGAAGAATTTAGGCTTACTTAGTGATAAAAATACATACCTAAATACCATACTATCTTTTTCATCCTTTTTCCTACCAGAAATTTGCAAAATTTAGATCCACTGCTGATGACGGGCATGCCATCGGAAGCATGTCATGAAATAACTAAATTGATTACCTTGGAGGAATGAGGAAATTTCGTTAATAAATTATTTTTTTAAAAATAGAATACAATTTCAATTCTTCAATTTATTTTCGTCTGAGCAGAGGGTAAGGCTTCAACCTAAAAGCATCCCCCTCTGTAAACACCTCGGAGTAGGAGGGGTAAATTATGTTCCTTTCTTTCAGTCAGAAATAATATCACAACATGGTAAACTTCCGTTCACTCCCTTTGACAGAAGTTTCATCTCTTTTAAATAAGTACTTTGCTAATACTACACGCAATTTAACTTTATCGTGTGCGTTTTATAGAATAAATATTAAATTTGTAAACATTCTTGTAGTGAGATTTTTACTTTCATGAGGCCCTTATTTCAAGAAGAACTTGTAAGTACTCTCATTCTGTTGGTCCATATATTTGTGAGTAGGAATGCAGCAACTACATTAGAATAGACCATTTTAATTTAAATTTCGTTATTGAAGCAGTATCCACTCATTGATGCACATTCAGACCGTGGATTGAATTAAATAATAATTTAAAAAACACGTTCTCAAAATTTAACAAATAATAACTATTTAGAAATCGTAGCTAGCAGAAGGGAACGCAAAGGGTGGTCTGGAGCAAGCATGGGAAAGTATTGTCGGCAAAACCTCACTGACTCTTTAGAAAAATAAGAATCGTAAAAACTATTATTCGACGAAACTCAAAGAAACACCGCTTAGATCCCACGCAGAAGCAAAGAACATGTTCCAACTTGCAGCAACAATTTAGGGA
>NNCF01132062.1:50992-68539 GCA_002313205.1 Laupala kohalensis
AAAAAAAAAAAGAAAGCAAAAATATCAAGATGAAGTTCTAAAATAAGAAATTATCAAAATTAGTCTAAACGATAAGTTACTCTTGCGAACTGTCACTGGAGGTTGCAATCTTGTTGGTTGATGAATCTCTATGAAACTTCACGAAATTGTCTGAAACAATCTAGATAAGACAAAAAGCTAATTAAAATATTTTCTCGAACGAACGAAGGTTTACGCGTTTTTTACTGTCGATAATAATAATAAAATGTCTTTATTCTGGTGAAAGTCATACCCTAAGGTCTGACTTCCGTCTAACCATTTAAAACATTTACACTTTAAAATACAAGATGATTATTGGGAGGATCGTACGTACATTTAACGCTGGGAAGTAAAACAAGGGGCCATTCCGGTGGAATGCCTTAGGAGATTGAGTAAACCCAGAAAAACCTCAATCAGAATGGTGGCTTAGTGAATGAGGGTTAAAAGTAGTAACAATACAATATAATTATGAATAAACAAATAGTAAAATATAGAAATTACATGAAATAAGATTATATAGTAACAATTCTAAATGACACTGTATTCACAAATTACATATTATAATAAGATTATACTTTACTATATACACATTACATATTACACTATTTGCAAATTATATATTACATAAGATTATGTATAACCAGGTTACTGAAAGAATGAACAGGGGGGGGGATGATGTAAAAGCAAAGAAGTGAAAGAATGAAAGGAAGATAGAAAGAAAGCAAAAGAATGAGGGAGATAAAAATAGACGGAGATAATGTGGGAAGACTAAAGGGTATTGTTTTTCATCCACTCTGTAAGACGTCGCCTGAAAGAAGACAAAGTTGATAGAGATTTTAGCTTAGCAGGTAGTAGTTCGGGTTAGACGGTGGATAGTATTCCTTTTTCTAACGAGGTTCTTCAACATTGTGCGAGGCGTCCGGGAAGGGGCTAAGTCAAACCCTCGGGAGGTACCAGATCGTAACCCATATTTTTATGATGAAGGTGTAGAACACGCAGCTCCGTATTTACGTTACATGTATTACATCGAAGACACTCCTCATTCTCTATGCTCTTATCTAGAGCGACCATCTGCTCGTCTCGTCCAGTGATCATCCTCTGCTTGCTTCGCTTCGTTGCGCAGAGACCGACGCGAACAGATTCTTCCGGGAGCACAGGGTCGAGATGCGTTCCGAAGCTTAATCTACAGCGCATTTACAATTTCTTTATCGAAGTGTATGATAAAATTTAACAGAATATATTTAAAAAAAATTTAATAAAACAAAACTACATATTATAAACTATTCGGTCGTTTTGCTTATAAATCGTAACTATTAGAATAACTGTAAATTCCAAATTTATTATTTTAATAGACTCCGCCCCTAGGCAAGAACCCAGAGAGTCTATAAAAATACCCTAAGGAAAACAGGAGAAAAAACCCGGGCCACGATATAAGATTGGAAGTGTTTTCCTATAACCATATAACCACAAAAGAAACAGTCCTTCCAAAGGCATATTAAGTCAGAAGTTCAACAGCAAAAACAACAGTCAGATTAAAGATTGGGGAGGGAGTAATGTAATAATCAGTGAATACAGAAGTATATAGAGATTTACTCTTGGTGATCACATTGAAGTAGATTATTTTTCTACAAAATTGCTTTGTAAAACAATTCATCCGAGTAAATGAAGCCATATTTTTGTTTTATTTTTAAACATTTCATTTACTAGATTTGTCATAGTCATTTTTATTGTTCCATATTTTATTGTATATTTATCTTGATTGTAATTACTCTATGTCACGTTGTAGTAATTTTCTATGTATTCTTTTTTTATATATCGATGTATTTACTTTCTCTGTTTGTCCAACATCAATGTGTTAAAAAAGAAAACATTTTGAGCATTTGAAAATTAATGTTCTAAATCAGAACTATCTCACGATAAATTAAGAAAAATGAGATCGTCGATAAACTGAGTCGCTCCACTAAGACAAGTCAGTTATACCTAGATAGAAATTAGAGCAACAAAATGCGAATAGAAATTACGCAATCCATTATCATTCATAACCATGATTACATCCAATAGAAACAAATTCTAAAAACGTGAAAACTTTTCCAAAACATATTTTGCATGGACAAATGTAATGGATTGTACTGTAGCCAAGAGAAGTGACATTAAAATATTGTTCTAGCAGATTTGACTATCGGATTTCTTGTTGAATCTATAATGTAATAGTCGTGAAAGTAAAGTCTAAAAGAAAAGAATACCAACACTCCTCAACTTATTTAAATTTCGAAACTGTAAAACACGACTTTCTTATAAGTTGAAGAGAGAAGGAGAGATAAGAGTTAAAGTTGAAGTACAAATAGTTTAAGGGGAGGGGTGTAATAATTCTTCAAATAACTGAAATGAATTTCAT
Source organism: Laupala kohalensis (assembly GCA_002313205.1). Lineage (NCBI taxonomy): Eukaryota > Metazoa > Arthropoda > Insecta > Orthoptera > Trigonidiidae > Laupala > Laupala kohalensis. Next base: position 53,406 of record NNCF01132062.1, read on the forward strand.
AAACTTGTAAGAAACCTGACACTACATCACATCTAAAGATTTATTTCAAACAATGAATATTATACGAGAATATCTAATTACATCGCAACATTCTAAAATACACGTAGATTTAAAAAAATAGCTTTCATCAGCCATTTACCCAGATTCTTGATATGCCAGTATAATACTTCAGTAGATTTTATGTAAATAAATACTAAATAAAGAAATGATTACAAAACCTTTCAGTAATTTTTTCTAAAAACACACAACGAAGAGGTTCATAGAATATTTCTTAAAAACAACATAATAAAAAGCAAAAGGCATAAATTCGGAGTCTTAGGTCCAATACTTTTCTTTCGAAATTGTTTAAAACAAGATACAAAGAACTCCATAATGTATATGTTACGCACAAAACCCAAATTCGGCGATTGTACGAAAAAAAAACGTCCAAAAGTAGTATTGGTGTTCTGAAAACGCTGAAAATTAGTTCTGCCAAATTCGCATCTGCCAAAATATTCCGTCTAATGGTCGAATTCAGGTTTTGTGTGTAACATATATAATAATTACTTTTTATGATAGTGATGTGAAGAGAGAATTTGACGAATTTCATCTGTTTTAGCAAGATCAATATGGGTTTTGTTTCCTTTATTTTTTATATTAACTGATGCTTCCGCTTCTAACAGATGACGCACGCACTCCACATGTCCTTCTGCAGCAGCACCGTGAAGAGCAGTACCATAGCTAAATATACTCGTTGACACTAAATTAACAGATGCACCTCTATCCAACAGCAGTTTCAAAGCTCCCACTTGGTTACCACTAGCAGTATATTCTAGACAAGTTTTTCCAGAAAAGGCGAATCCATTAAAATACCTGCACCAACATCCAACATGGCATTAAGCATATTGACTTCCCCCACGTGCTGTCAAACATTTCATAGCTTCACGTCCCTTTATACTTTTATTGAATCCTAGTACAGTTCCTTTAAACACACATGGAACAAACTATCATCACACTCAAGAAGAGCACGTCTTATCTCATCATCTTTTCGCTTCATTTGCTTGAGCATAAGAGTGTTTAGTTACTGTTTAGGCATTTTTCGACATATTATTGTTGAACAAGTGAGTCGCATCTGTTCAGTCATTTGTTTTGTATTTTTTGACGTATTGTTTCGTCAGACGGAGTGAATCATCTCTAGTGCACACTCTTTGAATATGTTGAGTGATTCATCTTGATTGTTGCCAAGCTCAGGAGATTTTCCCTTGATGCTATAGGGCGATTCAAATTTCTTGCCACGAATATTTTAAAAAAATTGGGGAAATTGTTCGACATCATATGATCTATCGTATTACTTACAAGTTCCTTTGCTGACTGTATTCAACTCATAACTTGCCTCACTCAAATTGGGTGAGTCCAGAAATTTCCTTGTTTTTCTCACGACATGTCGTCCCAGTTCGATACCTGGTCGAGTTATCAGGTTATATCATCGATTTAACCGATCGAATCGGCAACCACGCACTAACTTCAAGTATATAAAGGCACATGACCCTTGCTTGTGTGCAGACATTTATTCAAGACATTCATTACAGACATTACTTCGAGTGATTACTTCATTGGACACACATTCCTTCGTTTACTTCAAGACATCACTTCGCTTGCTTCAAGAATGTACTTTATTGCTTCTCCATCTCTTCACATCGCTACAATGCAAAAAGGGATTTTATGACCATGCCACTATCGATCATAAGAAGGATGGAATTTGGTAACATGATGCCGTTTCACCTATTCTACTCGACAAGCAAGTCAGCTGTTTTCTAGGAGTGTTTGTTCACATCTCATCTCATCAGCACGCTTTCTTGGAAACCAGTATACTATCATTATTTTTCATTATTTCCATGGCATTTTATTAAACCATCTGTTCTTGTTACTAATCACTATTCACTTTTGGCCTTATACTTCACTTATACTATATTCTTCTTTTTCCATCATTTCTTGTAGAGACAAATCACAAATGTCTATACAGTTATAAAACACAAACAATAAAGTGGTGCATTATATTCATCGTCATCTTCCTCGTTCATATATTTCTGGCGATGCTTCTTTTTTCCAGATGCTTCTTTTTACGACATCCCACTTTTCTGCCTTCGCAGATGCAATAATGGACGAGTTTCCATCGCGATCTACTGCGTCTAATGAAATTCCGTGATCGACTAAGAGTCAAACAACATACTTATGTTCTGCCTTCCCAGCCAAAGTCTCCTTCTATGTTCTTGGCGTCCACGTTCGCTCCTGCCAAGAGCAATCGACGGACGATTGTCAAGTGACTTTCCGCAGAGGCACAATGCAGGGGAGTGCGACCGCGCTGACCAGGTAAATCAACATGACAGTTCCCTAAGAGAGACAAAACAACGAGTTCATGCCCGGATCTCGCGGTCACATGTAGACCAGATTCATTCCACCGACGAATGTCTGCACCATACTTCATCAGACGAAGAATACCTTATAAGCTGTTTATTCCTAACACTCTTTCCTGTTGTTCACCGCCTTATTTTCACTGCACTATAGCAGGGCTGAATGGAACATCAATCGAGTCTGTCACTTCAATAAAATTAACTTATCAACACTTGTAATTACAATAATGCGTTAATAAACAAACCGGAGTCGACGCGGTGCAACGAACTGCGACGTACTAAAGTGTTCTGCTCGGAAACTAAGTTGGCGGCCCCCCACTCTCCAAATCGCAGTCATCCTTCAACTTTCACGTCAATATTTTTGTACCAGGGACATCTACGGATATTCTCCCTTTATGGAATCCATAGCTGATATCCTGAACTTTCAGTTTGTATCAAGAAAAACGTTTAATTAAGTGTTTTGTATGGAGTAACGAGGTTTTATTCGAAACGCCAACGTTTCCGTTTTTCATTTACAACAATTTTTTTTTATTTGGTGACTGTATTCGTCAAACTAAAAATGTTTTCCTATAGAGTGAAGTCTAAGCTTTAAAATAATGTCTATATGACTTTCATACTGACGACAACACCATGTGAAAAAATGTAATAAGGCATATCGGAAGGGTTAAAAAAATTCAAAAGGTGATTACCAAATTATAACAGAACCACAAGCATTCTCACTGCTGAAATATTAAACTTGTAGGTCAGATAATATAATGCACACTTGATTTGATGAAGTGGTCACGCCACCACCTTATAATAGAAAAAGAATTAACCCCCGTATATGTCTATTAACTCGATTTTCTGAAATTGTCACGGAGTGACATTTTTGCTCTCCGTTTCACTGTGTAATCTCACCCTGTACATTATTGACGTATTCACTTTTACTTTTTCTACGGCGCCACCACGATTCGAGGCCAGATGTGTTTCCAGGCGTGTCGCAAACTTAGAAATATACTATCTAGTATATTTCTAGATACTAAATTTCTATGGTCGCAACTGCTTCGTCACATCGTCGCAACGTTGCCAACCGGATGCATTCGAGCTTACAAATTAACAGAAAATGTGTCGCGCGGTTTGATCTTGGGTTGGCATTGAAGCTTCCAGAAGCACGGTTCTCTTTGTTTAATCGCGAAGTATCACTGCATCTCTAACCTTTGATCGAAGTCTATCCTTCCCACCCAAAGTCCGTTAAGGACTGACCCTTAAGGGGCTTTGCGACAAAATAAACAAAATTCACATTGCAATAATGCACCAAACATATCTGAGAGGTCATACTTCAAGGATTGTACCGAGATTTTTCCATTTTCCAGGTTTAATACACGTTGAGCACCGTGCAATCCAAAAGTTTTTGAATAATCAACTTCGCGCGGATTCGCGAGACAAATAAGTAAAATTAGCAAAATGGGTTCTAATATCGTTTATGATTAAAGTCTTATAAAATCCTATGCAAAATTTCCGTTCTTTCGACTATCATAATCACAATTGACAAAAAAATTACCCTTCATAGAGAAAAAAGTTTGGATGTTTAAGGGTTAATTTCACCCCATTTCGGACACCCCTCAACAAGCACTTTAAAATTTTTAGATTATGGGTGCAAAAACCTACTTCCATGCAAAAAATCAACTGCCCCCATGTGGATTCCAGATAAAAACCTCTGACGACAGTACTATATGTGCCATACGAAATGATGTGAGAAAAAAGGGATCAGAAGTAATTGACAATGTGACAATTAGCATGATCGGTAAAGGCGGGATAAGACAGGTTGATAAGAAGTTGTGGCTGGAAGATACGGTGGAGCAAAGCATCAGAAGGAAGAGGATTGTATAAATTTCTGCAAAAAGCACATGTGGTAAGAGAGAATAGAAGATAGTTTAAACCAGGAAGAGGACTAACTCAATTGATAACTGGGCATGGCAATTGTAGGGGATACTTACAAAAGAGAAGGATAGCAGAGTCAAATATTTGCTTGTGTGGACTCCAACCAGATACAGTGGAGCATGTGGTATTTAGTTGGACATTGCTTGATGCACAGAGAAATAAATAAAGCTCCACGTTTTCAAGCAAATAGTGCGCCAAGTTTTGCTGACAGAGAATTAAATACTTTGAACGTCTAAAATGTGTATAAATTAATGCATTAAAATATGCTGACATAGTTTTTATGGTGTACAGTTGTGGAAGGCGAACGAGTGGTGTAGTGGTTAACACCCCTGCGATCAAAACAGGATCCCGGGTTCGATTCCCGGCTCGTCGCCATTTTCACCTGACCGAAAGTTATCGTTTTCAGCTTTTAAAATACACATTACCGATCGTATAAGCAACATTAGACTACTTCGTTTTTTAATGAAATACATTATCTCTTGAGCTCTACAATTGGGGGTTGCTTCAGGAGCCCTGGTGTAAATGTGGTGCCGACCTCCAAACAGTGAGGCATATAACATATGAGGGTCCACCAAGAGAGTTCCGTGGCACCAAAGACAATCTCTTAGAAGCCTCAGTGAGTGCTCTTCGATGGTTCGATTTGCTCGACCTAATGCTGTGATTCGTTTCAAGCCAAGTAATAATGTTTTCCTTTCTTTTACGACCATTTCGCTGTACGTGAATATAATGTATGATCTTGTAATGTTATTCTGTTGAGAAGTGTATTTTATGAAAGTATGAATAATTTCATATGCCAAATAAATAAAAAGTCTTGAGGAAAAAGAATTTACGAAAAAAATAAATTATTTGCCTTCTCTTCTAAATTGTTATTTTTTAATGTGGCATCAAATAATCGTACTTTAAAAATTATTTGTACCGTCACCAAGTATTTTGAAGAGAAATCTTACTTAAACCGATGTTTCTTCGCAGCTTTAGGCTCTTCACCATTCTGATATACGTCATGGGCATCCAGATGTTAATTTGGTGGCAGCCCATGCCATTGAAGAACGGAGTCAAGCGAGTTCGCAAAATTTTATTACTTTCTTTACAAATAACTATTTGTTGCGAATTCGATTGTCATTACTATTTACTACAATGCATAAAACTAACATATACAGTAAATTAAACATAAACATAAAGGTAATTAGAACTTGAACAATTTGATTAGCATTCCCCAGCAGAATCACCACTACAATCCTTTCCCGGTAAACACTACAATTATTAATTTGTAACTGAAAATGTTTAATTTTAATTCAGATTTATATATAAATGAAACTGAAATATTTTAATCCTACTATTATCTCAGAATTTGCTTTTTATTTATTTAAAATTTTGCATATTTTCTTTTGCACGTTTTCTCTTCTCTCTTCCAGATTCACTTTGTCTCATCGAACAATATAATGACAAAACTATGATAATTTGAAACGGAACTATATGTTTCAATGTTATATTTTATTTGAATACATAGTTTCATGTATCATTAACATATAGTATCCTTATCTCCTGCTGAAGAATCGATGCACAATAGAGAGAAATGATAAATAAGCGACAAAGGTATGTTAACCTTCAACACACTACCAAATTCCATTGTGAAGGGTCAATGAACTTACTAATAACCAAAGTCTAATTTGAAAGAAACAAACTGTGTATACGATATGATGTACAAACATCCCTTTAATTATAAATCTGTTGATCAGCCTAACTTAAATTTTGAACAAAGAAGTTTCTTTTGTGTGTGTGGGGGGGGGGATTGTTTACTAATCTGGCGTCTCATTTCGGAAAATCAAAATAAGTAATCCAATCACCAGTCATAAATTTTAAAAATTTATAGAATTAAAAACCCGTTGATCACAAATTAAAAGTTGGAAATTCAAATCAGACAGAATACACTAAAGTACCATTCTATACTTCAACTATACAAAAATATATTATTCATTTAATTAAATACAATTCTCATAAACGTAAAACGCGAAATTATAAAATAACATAAAACTACGTACGATATAATTGCAACGTACTTTTTTACTGATTTCACAATTATTCTTGTGGGATGTTCGGTTAAATAAGAAATACAAGTAGGAAAAAACAACTTAACGAGGGACGAGAAATCTCTGACTCTGATAAAACCACTTCCGTATTAAGCTAACAAGTATTGTGTTTGTCATGTCAGTGTGCTGGTCTCAACCTGTATCACCCTAAATTTATTACACGGTATTTCCTGTGACAGAAGAATAATATTTACAAATTAAAGTATTAAAAGAAATGCCTGCCCTTGTGTGTTAAAGGAAGTAAAAAGCAATTTATAATAGTACTTTTTAATACAATTTACTTAGTTTTAACCGCTCCACGGATTACTTAGGAAAGTTATGTAGAGTAAGATGAAGCATCTGGTGTATTTGTTCTACTTTATTCCACGACCGCGCGATAAATCACAGTTAATGGCTCGAAAAGAAGAAGAAAAATGAGATTGAGAGTACTTAGAAATAGTCCACTAGTGGAGCTCATCATACTAAAACATGGAGAGTAAAATTAAGTGACCGCATCTTATTGAAAAATTGCTGTTATTTGAGGAACGAGTTAGGCTCATCACCGTATGGCAGTAAAAAATGGAAGTTTAAATATACCAATACAATATAAGGACTTATTGTTACAAGGTCACAATGCAAAACGAGTTTACGAATTTGAAGGAATATCTTAGAATGACACTTATCGTATGTTTATGAACTTGAACGTACATGAAGAAAACCCTTAGGCACAATATTTCGCAAAATTCTTTGCAATTACAGTTTTAAGTACTTAGCACAATAATGTGTTAAGGACTATATACTATCTTTTTAAATGTATTCAGGGAAACAGTTTCAAATTTGTGCTATAATTAATGTATGAAATTACTCACTGAAACATTAGTACACATCTAACGAAACACAACTTTCGTAATGTGTATGTTAAGTGTGAAATAAAATCGTATTCCTGGTTTGTCATTTATATCACTATAAAACTTCTGAATACAAATAAGTTTTTTCAGGACAAAAAAGATTTGAAAATCATTACATTTAGTTGTTTTTTTTTAATCCATACATCACGTTAAAATACGATCGTATGTCCTGGATCATACAACAAATACAAATGAGAGCGCTATTGGTGTAATAAAATTCTTTTCATAATGTTGACTTTCAAAAGCAATTTACTGTTACAGACAACTTATATGACCAATAGGTTGTTTGCAATGTTTAAAGGCACATATAAAAAAGAATGTCAAGAGAATGTTATTCGTATTATATTTTAATCTTTCAAAATTTGGAATAAACGAGCAGAAGTTCGAGAATTAAATAAATTGGAATAGTCCAAATTTTCCTCAGGTTTCATTGCATAAACTGTAAATAAATATATGCTAAACACAAAAGAAAATTCAGTAGAAGAATATTAATTTCTTCCTGAAAGATTTATGACTGATATGTTTCATCAGAAAAATGATGTGGTCTCTACTTGTTATGAAACCAAAAATAGTAAGTATCCTGGTTGAATATAAAAAATTGCAACTTGGTTCTTAAGTAAAGGAATTTAAAAAATAATATTTCCATAGGAGCATTCAAATAATGGATTCTACCCTGACATTTAGCGATACCTTATTTTACTTATGACTGAGAAAATTTATGAATTAGGCGCACGCCTTACAGAATAAGAATTTTGATTTGAGAAATAAACGTTTTATTTTATTAAATCTTCTAAAACATGTGGTTCGAAGCCAGTTTCTGCAATATTGATTTGCTTATTCTTATTCGTTTGCTTCTTCTCATGAACAAAACCTTCAGAAGTAACCGACCTCTAAATTCAGAAAACATTTCTATCATGGTTTGTTATGCATTCATGGAAAAATATTTATTTCCGTGACTCTCATCACTGTCATCTATCCATTTTACAAGCTTTTATTTAACTTCGCTTGTTAGTTCTTATGTTTGGGTCAAATTTTCCAACTGAATTTCAAACCACTTCTCAACCAATTGAACTGAAATTTGGCACACATATTTGAACCCTCTGACAATACAATATTATTATCTCTATTTTAAAAAAAACTTTTAAAAATATTTTTTAAATAACGATTTTATTCCCAGATAACTCGCAGCGAATTATTTCCGGGAAGCATCCCCTGAAATTCAATCCGTCTCTCTTATACAAGTATAACGCATTGCATAACCTATGCTTTTCGTTTTAATTTCTTATCAAATCATTACGATCGTTTCTAAAAAGATATTTATGATATCGGAAGGTGTATCCCACGGATGCTATGTCATTTACGCTATTTATTTATATTAATACAAGTTTGTATTTCAAAAGTATTTTGAGTATTACAAATGGACAAGAAAGATTAATTATCATGAAAAATAAATAAAGAAATTCTAACCTAAAAGTATAAAATCAGAATAAATAAAAACATTTTTAAAAACAAGATTTTATTTTATCGTAAAAAATACATACTTTGTCAAGTACTTATTTACCAACTTGTAACTATCCATTGAAATTAATTGTATCCACTTTTATCAACATTTCGCGCGAGGAACTTTTTGAAAACAAATAATTCAACATAAAATATTAAATCATTTTCAGCGATAAAGATAGTAAGTACGTTCATTCTTATTAGGATCTACTAATGTGATATGTATGGAGGCATTAGCATTTGACATTGCACTACTTTATTGAAAACATTAACTTATTTTATTCGCTTTAGTACATCGCTTAAATAAATGCTTGTTTTAAAAAGCGTTTTTCATTTATTATTTTATTTCATCTTTATTTCGCACGATCATGATTATTGCGTGTGTAGCAGCCCTATGATATAGTAGCGCTGTCCAACATACTTTAAATTAAGGGTGAAATTTCCTGTACACGTACGAACAATTGGACTGATATGGGATGGGGTTCGGTAAAATGTTGCCCGACGAATCAAAATAATGGGTCATATTTGTTTATTTGGAAAACTAATCAACAATTTTAATTCTCATCAGCAATTTCATATTATTTAATGTTGAAAAAATTATAGTGTATTTCGTTATTAAAGCATATTTTTAATATTTAATTCTTTAATAAAATATTTTCATATATAATGTATGACCTGGAAACTACAAACAATTTTCTAATTACTCTCACCGTGCATCTCACCATTGAATATTTATTCTGACAGCACAGACATAGAAAACAAAGTTATGCCCTCCAACGTTTGATGAAAAACTAACGTAAAATATTTTATAACTCGAAGGGTGTAAAAAAATATTTTGCCAGTTTAATAGTGCTGGTATACTTTATCTCATAATTTCAATTTATTCATTTAGATTTGATGTTTACTCACAATAACCAATTAATACTTTGGTTTCATTGGCAACCCAACAATTCAACCGGGGAATAATTAAGAATATAAATCTCACTTCATTACATAACGAAAGCTATAAACTGTGTCTCTCTCTAATTTTATTGCCCGCGTCACGGATATGCAGTCCACGTTCCGTGATTAAAACGGTAATAAATTCTTTCGGGGTTACCTTTGCCATGGACTGGATACGAAGCAAGGACGCGCGTCAGTGTAACCTCAAGCATCATCAGAAGTCTAAGGATCCCGAGTACAAGACCCGCTCCAACAGTCACGAGCGGCATCTATCGCCGCAGCCAATAACGTTAGGCACGATTTCACTCGAGACGTCGCGGCGGCGGTTAATCTGAGAAGAGGGAAAAGGGCCTGGTGTGAGAAGGATTCTATTCAATAGAGTGAAGGATCGTTTGGAGCAGTTGCTCAAAGAACGTGTCAGTTCTCAGAAGAATTTCTTTTCGAATGTCCTTTCCATCATTTTAATGGCTTTTGGAGGAGACTTATCTTGGTTTCATTCCACACTTGGACCGCAAATGTAGTATGTTTATTGTACTTGGGCTTTGATTGATATTCATTTAATATCAGAAAATATACACTAAGAAATTAAAATATCCAAATGAATGCACTAAAATTCTCAAAAATGCACTTTAGAAACAAGAATGTATCTAGTTATAACCAAGAAAGCGCGAAAGTAAATTCGGTAAGTTGAATAATACTACTGAGCTCGTTTATACAGCATTAGCCTTATTTCTATGACAAACCTGCACATTTTGATTCGTTTCAGTAATTTAACCTAAAAATTACAGAGTTCAAAAAATCTTTAAAAATATCAATTTATATACAAACAAATATCTTCAAAAATATGCCTTTAGAAGAACTATTAAATTTAGTTCAAATTGTCCCCGAGGTTAAAAATGCAAGAAATCGATTTCTCGAAGCCATGGAAAGTTAGGAAAAAACGTACAAAATCTAAGGTGAGAACGTAACAATAGATAATATTTAAAAAATGCTATGTACAAATAAAATGTATCATCGAATCGGTTTTTACTTTTGTATAATACGCTAGAATTTTTTTTTATATGGCAGGGTTTAGCCATATGGCCTCATCATTTACCTCACTCCATTGTGGAGAGAAGGATATGAGGAAGAGAGATGCTGAGTTGTCCGAGGCACCGAACCGGCATTTGCCTGCAATAAGTGAGGAATATCGCCACGGAAAACATCACTCACTCTCCCACTCAGCAGAACATGGAAGCGAAGTCGCTCAGATATGTGAACTAACGTCTATGAAATTACTCAGTTTAATTCAATTAAAAACTATATATCTTCTCAGAGGCCTGGTTTAATTACCATTTAAAACTGTTTCTTCTTGCCAGATTTTTTTAATTTGAAAAATTGTACACTTAATAACTCTGCTCACTGAAACTCTGCAACGTCCTTCCAATTTTTAAACATCGCTGGTTCAATCAGTTCAGAACCTTCTGAACGTAATTTCTTTTGTTCCGAAAAATTCTTCGAGAAACATCACAATATCGTCTTATTGCGAAAACAAAGACACGGGTTGGCAAAGCACGATTTTGCGTTTGTGCATGGGAGTGTCATAAGCGGTTCGTGGCAGAGGTTTAAACAGACATATTCATTAATCATAAAACTTATTACATTCACTTGTTTTAAGAGTTTTTTAAATTCAATTGGCATGCAAAAATATCACAACCAAAAATCAAAAAAAAAAAAAAAAAAATTCTAAACACTCATTAACATTTACCCCTAAACGTGACACACATTTTTCATAAATAAGAAACCCCTGCAATAACAAGGGCGGCTTATTTGTGCGTAGACATCGGCAATTCCAGCGAAAACATACGCAATCAGCGCGTGATGGATTGTTAGGAAGGTGCAGAAAATTTTAGCTTTAGAGATAAACTGGAGTTTCAGTAATAGCAATAATAAAACCCTTCAAAGGGTTAATAGTTACAATTGAATAGCAATATTTTCGGTATTTGGGTTAATAACTGATTATATACCAAATAAACAATTGTATTATGACAACTACTGCAAATATTAAAAGAAATATTTTATGTACATTATAACAAGTATCAAACTATTTAGTTCTTGTGGGGTACACATGTGTTGATGAAGTGCTTTTGACGATAAAAATGTTCAATTCGTCATTGTCCATAATACATCGGAATTCACTGGATGTTTGCTCTCGGAGAACAAATTAGTTTACCGTGTGCCGCGTGGTCGTACGTAGCTGCTGTTTAAGCAGTTAATTACTCACATATTTATCATGAAGATTGAAAAAATTCCAATATATTTCATACTTCATTGAGAACCACTTACGTTATGTCTTGACTCCTCATTTTATTATTATTATTATACAAGTATTTAATTATTATTATACAAGTATTTTATTACCATTATTATTAATTTTATTGGGACTAGGTGACTCACTGTCAAAGAAGAACCACATGCGTCACGTAATTTAAAACAAAAAATGCTCGCAAATGGAACACAATGAATCGAAAATTTTCCTTATTCGGAAACACAGTTTTCTCTAATGACTGTTTTTTCATTGACATCTTCCAAACAGATACAGTTCCGCTCTCTTTGGCAAGTCCCCCTTTTCACCCTGAATTTACATACCAGGCTTTCCCCCCTTCAATTTGCCTCTTCAATTTTATCGGATCTCATCTGTTCGTTCGAGAGAGGAAGGGCTGTCCACTAGAGGAAGAAAATATTCGGGACCACTCTATTTTTCTGCGCAAGAGTGAACCGATGCCAACGTCAAGTATGGACTCTTTTAAAAACCACTAACTCACGTATTGTGCCTTTCTCGGAATTTTTGTAGAGTGATTAGTATTGTGATTTTTGCGTGGGACTCTTTGGATACCCGTCAGAGTTAACATCCAAAGAGTTAACAATTATTGCTCGCGATGCAAAGTAATGTCAGTTAAGTGTTGCAAATTGTTTAGAAAGGTTTGAAAAGTTAAGTGTTTCAATATGCCAAATCACTACACAATTAAAGTGTTTCGTGTTTCATTCCAAACAACGATACCCCACCCCAAAGTGAAGAAACGGGGTTCACAACATTTTACGTTTCCTATTTCTGCGAAACTATGTTACATTTTTGGCAAACTTTTACAATTTCATTTAAATGAAGTTCAGTGTTTTGGGTGCTACTTGCATTTTAAGGAACACACGCTTTTAGAACTTAATTCCTTGTCTGTTTTTATATTGTACTTTACCTTGCTAAAATTGCTTCACCAGAATAACTTTAGGTTTATTTTGTGTTTGCTACAATTTTTTTCTGTCGTATCAATCTGACATTCACTTCTTGTGAGCTGGAACTCCTGCTATGGTATGCGGGAGCTACTTCACGATCAAGGTCAAGAAGTTGGAAAGGCATTCAGTGTAGTCACAGAATGCACTCCCATCTCTAGTCTTCTCTATATTTCTTCATTTTTCCTCAGCAATGGCTGTAGTAGAGTTATCTACTTTATTTAAGAATCTGAACTAGGAATGGGTTCAAATCTCTTCAGGCGCGATTATGTGCTACAATACTGTACACATCATCAATTACAATAGTAAAACTCAATGAAGTATCTTTAAGTACGTTAATACACTGACATATATTAATTTAAATACAATCTGTATCCCTCCAGACATGACCAGAAGAAAGGACTAGCATGGTTTTTCAAATTGATCAAAATACAAACCCTTCCCTAAAATTATTCCACATTCTATGTTACCATCACTCCCATAAATTAAGTTTGATATTTACGGTACTCAATAAAAGTTATTTAAGCTGTTTGTATAATTTAATAAATAGTTTCGTAAATTGAAAAGTCAAAATCAATTTTTCTTACAAAAAGATTAACAACATTTTATAAGAAATATATTTATGGGTAACTGACACTTGTATCTTTGCGTAGCTTAATGTGGATTTAAAGTGAATAATATTTTAAATCTCCCAACAACAAAAAACGAATGCACAAGGAAAGAGGTATGCCATTGGATGTTAGGATGCGATCGTAGTGGTCGTCTGGGACTTCAATATTACAGCCAAGAGACGATGTTAGATCTGCCAATGGTCTGCAAAAGGAGACAATTATTACATGTTTTACTGAATAAGTGATTAAATGCTTATTTAGATGTACATTTTTATCCATAACGAAATAACATATTAGGCCTTTTTTTTCTATTTTAGCGAGGTCCATTTTAAATTCGAGGGGTAGGCCTTCCCGGCAGATACAACATCTCTTTACAAAATTTAAACTGTGAATTTAATTTTAATTTTAAACAAGTAACAAAATTATTTTAATTTGTAAGAATTCATCGAACAGTTGCCCCTCTATAAGCAGCGATTCTTCTATGAAACAATTCTTCAACTGTTGCTATTGCTTACGCTGTAGGTGTTATCCATTTATCTATTCAAACATAAAATATTACAAGTAGATAAAAAAATACAAAAACAATTCTTTCTCCAAATATACCTTTTTTTTAAGTTTAATATTTTTTTAGGTTCTTTGAAGGTTTGGATGGTATGTAAATCTATATAGTTTCAAAAATATTTATCAAATTTGGTGAAATTTTTTGACACTTTCTATACGAGTTAATACGCCATTTTAAATTTTCACTTGTCTTTCTCGAAATTCACGAGTTTCTTTGTGAAAGCAGGAAATATAAGGTCATTGAGTGTAGGTGAGGCGAAGTCATGGTTAGTTAAAAGGTTATTTGATGTGGAGATATCTCTCTGTGTCAAACTACGTGAAATTGTGTGAAATAACCGGAAAGAGGATAATTCAAACACATGGGTGACGCTGTTGAGTAGAGTTATTTATATCAATGTTATCTCTATACAAGAGTGGCCATCCCTGTGAGGCGATGAAGATACTGGAGAATGGCAGGCAATTTGCTTCGGCCTCTGAAAGCTCTTCTTTCCTAAGGAAGGACAGCAACATGACTCAGCTAAGATTGTCCGACCACGTTTCGCTGTGTTGTTGCTCTTGCTGTGACCTGTTGAATGGGTTCGCCAAGAAAGTGTTATGATGGTGAAATAATATCATGCATTAAGTTTCATACACTCTGGAAAATCGTCCTTTGGGCTCTCTTTCGTTATATCCTTTTGCATAAAAATTCCTAGATTCTTTACGTTTTCTTAACTTCAATCTTGTAAAAAAATTGCGACCCAATTAGAATTAGGGTTGCTATCAACAAAATCTCAAATCTGGGACAGAGAGACATAAAACCACGGATTTTGGAACTTTAATCCAAAATCCATTATGTAAAATTTATACCATCCACTATAATAAAATAATTTAAACACGTTATTACGAGTCATTAATTTAATAAGAAAAAAGTTCTTTCATAGTGAGAACCATTCGTATTTAAACAAATAAACTTAAAAAAAATTGATCAGATAC
>NNCF01132062.1:78226-101497 GCA_002313205.1 Laupala kohalensis
AATAATAATAATAATAATAATAATGCCTTTATTTGATGGCGAAGTTAAGTCATACGCCTTCTCTTACACTTCAACCACATAAGTACATACATTATTAATTAAAATATAAACGATGGAAACACCAACACATACAAAAAATTAATAAAATAAGCACTGAAATTTTATAATATAGTGAGAAAGTTTTGAAATTTGATAAAATAGAGAAAATGTATTATTATTTATAGAAGAAAATAGCGTATCATTATGGAACAAACGAGGCTAAGTGGGGGTATTAAACATCGTGAATTGAAGCAGAAGAACTGAAAACATAGAACAACATCCACATTCACTCATGAATCTTTGTAGAAGGAATCTTCAAGCATTACGAAGGCTATTATGTATTTTATGATATATTTTTTGCCAATAGTATATTATTTACTCAATATTGTTCATGGAAAGAGTCATCATGTTTGTGGATGAATGTTCTTCTGGAATGTTCCTCTCCTTCCTCCTAGCGGAATCCTCCGTCGACGGCGACGCCGGCATCGTCACGCCTCCTCCATTGCTTATATTGTACTGCTACCTACCTACCTTCTCCGCAATTGCTACACTTTCTCGAGAGCTTCTTCTTCGTCCCTCTCTCTCCTTCGCCGAGATTAAGGGCAAGAAGCATCGCGCTCCGAGTGGCAACAAGAAACAGCCATTGCCGCATTACGCGGCAATAACGGACACTCAACAGCGCACTGTTTCACCGAGAAGACATCTTCCGCGCGGGAGCGTCCGTCCGAGCAAAAGTAGGCGATTGTCTGCGATGCTGTTACGTTGCGAATAACGCCGCCAATCTGTCAGGAAAGTAGGTTTGTGGAAGGGATATTAACAGGAGCTGGAAATGAAGTGGTGTTCAGGAATAGTTTGTCGGAGTGACTTTCGAAAGGTGACGTATCGGAGCATTTAATCGTCATTGGCGTTTCAGGGGAGGTGCTCGTCAGCATTGATGAAGAGGAGGGAAGTGAAAATTCTTTGCGCGGGTCTTAGTGTACATTGTTTCTTCAAAATTGTTTGTATATGACAAAAAAAAAGGAGAAAATATGTAAACCAATAAAATCTCTTCTAATTGTTTATCAATCCCCAATTTAATACCTTGTTCGTAATTTATATTTTTGCATTGAGGCTAACAAATAATTAACATAATTATGCCATTTCGCCAACGTTTCGACAATTTATTTTAGTCATCCTCAGGGCTATACAACAAAACATGGATACCTACAATGAGAATGCACTCTATATCATAATTTCATCAACATCAACAAATCAATTACATGCAAGAATATCAATCCCCAGTAATTATTGTGGCTGATAACATTTCAAGTATGAAGATATTAAATTGACTTTTTACTGCATGAAGTTTGTATCTTAAACTCTGCAAGTCATATCAAAAAATCAATTATTTAAAATATTACTACATTTAAAAAAAGTGAGAAAAGGTGAAAGAGAGAATTCTGATTTTCATCAAGTTATTTGAATAAGAAATGAAATAAAAAACATGTTGTGTTTCCAAAACTGTTATTTTCATTCTTCATATAAACTTGTATGAAAATGAATATTCTAGAAATGAATGAATGAACTACTAAATAAATGAAGAATAAAAGTTATATTTAAATACCTTAAATTTTCCTTGAAGAAGAAGTTGGAGCAAGAAAGAATTAGAAATGTTACCTAATATTTTAGTTTTCAAATTATGAATGTTAGAAAGTAACGAGATAGAAAAAAAAATGCGATTGAATATAATTCACGTAGATCATTAAAACAGTTAATTTATAAAACTTTAAATAAAACTTATTATAAATATTATTTATAATCATTTAAATATTTCGCCGGGGGATGCAGCTTTTGGGGGTGGCTGCAGAAATAAATGTTCCGATATTAAAAGAATTAAATTTTACTTGTAACACATTTTAATAGTTATAATTAATTAGGAATGTTTTCGTAATATTAAATTGTTAAAAGTTTTTATCATTATGTACAATAAGTAATTACAGAAAATAATATTTGTAGATATAACAAGTATCTAACTATTTCTATTTTTCGATGGGGGCGCAAATCATATTGTTTGCCTTGCGTTCTGCAATATTAATTTCGACTCTTGGATCGTAATTCATGACAAGGTTACTAGTTTTCTCCGGAAAGTTGTTTGAACACCACGTGCTATTACGCAGGTAAATATTGCTTTTCTGAGAATTATTTATTTTATAAAATTTTGTTTCGAGGGTTTTAAGACGAACTCAATAGTTTGGAAAGTCATCCATCATAATCCAAGATTAAATATCCTGAAACCAGGAAAAAATGCAAATTCGCAACTCATCGCACAAGAAAGAGTCTGCAGTTTCGGCGATTCATCATGAAATTCTGCTAAAATTAGTCATTAAAGTTTACACATTTTTTGGAGCATTTGTGATTTAAAAATACCTCATTTACTGAACCTTCGCGACAACTTGAACTTTTTAACACGTAAAATTGTTGCAGAAGATCAAAAACCTCCGATTTTGTAGTAGAAGAGCCAATTAGAATTACAAGCCTTACGATGTATTTTGTTAAATTTATATATTCTTACAATTGTTTGGTTAGATTTGATAAAAGGTATCAGTAGAAGAAAATATGTGAAAACTAGCTGCTTTCCCGGCGTTGCTGCTTTCTCGAATTTTCGCTTCCGAGGCATGACGCGGCTGCACCATTTCATTAAAATTATTGCAATATTCATCAAAATTTTACGATTTAAAGACGTTTTTTATCTTTGTCAAATGCAAAAAAAGAATAATCCATTAAATTTGATGATGACTGATTATTTCCTTCCTAAATTACTCCCTTAAAATTGAAGTATTTTAACACTGCTATTTTTAAAAACGTTTTATCGATTATTTACGTAATTTTTATAGATAGACATATACTTTTTTGTAGAACTCTCTGAGGCAAACAATATTTCAATTGATAGTTGTCCCCTATCTCTAACCGATAAGACAGCGTAAGCGAATCTAACTCTTATTCCCAATTTCATCGACATTTATTGTAAAATACAATTTCTATTTTTCTTTTATCACATTTTAGAATAAAAATTAGCCTACGTTCATCCTGGACATATAATCTACGAGTATCTCCTTTTGCCAAATTTCATCACGATCGTTTCAGTAATTTAGTAGTGATTAAGTAACAAACAGATACACGTTTTCGCATTTCTCATTTATATATTAGTATGGTTAATGATCTAAGTCCGTCCGGAGTAAAAAAATGAAAGAAAGATTTTTCAGAAGAAGTCCAATAATATGTAATGTCCATCATTTTATCTGTATTATTTTTATTTTATTTGCGGTTATTTAATTTATTATTATTTTGATTAAGGAAGCTTCAATAAACGAGAAAGGTTTCTCCATGTAACATAAGTAAGAGGGGAGGATATTTGTTTGTACGTACGTAAGAGCAAGGAAGATTGGTGTGGATAGGCTGAGGAAAACTGTTGCTGACAGCCTCACTTCAGTTGGTTAAAGGTATGCGTTGAACATTTGCCTCCCCCGTCTATCCGTTGAAAACCACGACGCTACCAATAAATTAACACTGCAATTTCGATAAACTTAACGTGAAAGATGAAATATTATTTCATTGAGAAACTATATAAAATGAATAATGCGAATATAGTATTCATCATGCGAAGAAATAATTTTACAAGTAATTTCATAATATTGTAACCTTCACAATAAAAATATGCGTTTTTATTTATGTCACGAGTTTTATATGATTATTAAAAAGAGTAATCTAATTAATATCTACACGATTTAACTTTCCCTGAAATTTATAACAGTGAAGATCACAATATTTTCACTTTATTCCTCCTGTTCCATAATATTTTGTTCCAATAAAATGTACCATAATACCATCAATAAATAAAATATATCTCTCATTAAGCATGATGCGAAAGTTTAAAAGATTTATGGAATCAAATTCAAATGTTCTGTACTCTAAGGAATGCAAATATAATCATAAAAATAACTAAACATATTTTAATATACTACCTAAAATTCAGAACTAAATCCATATTTCAAAATCCAATCCATGCAATCTTCGAGCATTTGTTGTAACATTAGAGCTGTATTCATGTCATAGACGATTTGTAATAATTATATCTAATAAATGTTTGAAATGAATTACTCTCGTTTCCTTTCTGATCTTCGACATCTGCCTCTTACGTTTGCGGCCGCGGCTTAGCATGAAATTCTCAATCCTAATAACGAACTCCACCTTCCCTAGAGGTTTGTCGCGACATTTCTGGGACACCTATATAAGTAAAAATGAATTATCTTCTGCCTTATCTTTCTCCATCACTATGTGGAATATTAAAAAATGATATTTATTTTTTCCATATTTTCTGCAGATGAGAACATATTTCAATAATTATCACCATATTATCCACATTTTAAGCATCAAACTACTCACAACACATAATAAAGTACTATAATCCTTGTGGGCGACAAGTTGCCGATTTATTAAAAGGGAAGAACTTTATGCTTTTAAATCATAACAAAAGGTTGTTGCAAGGATGTGTGGGGATTTAAGCATGAAGATAAACGAGAATTTAACAACATAAGATTATTGATTTAGTCGGATTAAAATGGAATATTATATGGAAATTGCTATTTTATCTTTAATTATCTACTAAGATATAAAAATCAAATCAATCAAACACAGAAATAAATTAAATTAGGATGATGGCGAAATGCCGAATAACAATATTAGATAACTTCACATGTACGATACATAAAACACATAAATTACAAGAAAATATTACAAAATATCGGGAAGAATATTACATTGAAATTTTTAAATGATATGTATACACGTATTTGAGTGAGTAATTTTATTTTTCTGAGAACATGAGAACTGGTTGAGTATTACAATTGGAGAACTGACTTTGTAATCTTCAGCCAACATAACAACCTCAAATGTTTAGGGAATTTACATAAATATGATTTAAATCAAAATACCCAATCTTGTGAGGGGCTTAATTCATATTTAATTCTGAGAACTGCTTTCTTAGAGTCAACCCAATTAAGTTCGTATCTTGAAGTACATAAGGATAAAGAAAATATTTTATACAAGAATTCACAAATCATCGTAGTGTTTAATTAGCGAAACTAGTGTTCATCTCAATAATTTGTTACATCACAAGAACTGATGTAAACAGCCGATGGGAGTATATAACAGTGTGACGAACTCCCAAGCTGTCCTCACCTATTTTATCCCGCAGCACTTTTTAATTTGATTCCATTTCCATTCAATGAACTCGTTTAACTGGTTTATAGTGTTCACTCTTCAATAGGGAATTTAATAATTATGGCATTCTTGAACCCAAGAACATGAAATATTTATCAACACAGCAGTTATACTTCGTTGAGTTTTGAGATATTCTTTAAATTGTTATTGAAGTAGTCCCATTATCATCATCCTCTTGATATTTCCCGTATAAAAGGGGTCTTTCTTTATTCTTCTTGTCAGACTTTTAAAATTTTTTTTAATAATTTGAAATAGGTGAGATTCTAGTGTAGAATTGGTTTTGTAAATTCCAATAGTTTTTGAAATAATAGTACTTTTTATTTTTGAAAAAGAGTTAGTCAAAATTCATGCTCCTTAAATGTTCTTATGAAAATTGAAAACCACAGGAAATAAAATGAACCGAACCTTTCTTACAAAACCCCAGCAAACGTTTTGGCCTTTATTTTTTATAACATACAATGAAATCAACTCAAATATTTCGATTGAGTCACTGAACTAACTCTCTTCAGTCATCCACTACCAAAGCTGTTTTTTTTATCAAAAGTAAAACGTGACACTCCTGATTTTGTAGAAAACATTATTTAACATATTTGTACAATTGGCGAAAATAACTATTCAAGACCATGTTTTTTGTTGCAGATGTTTTGTGCGTCAGCAGATTATTTGTTGTAGAATCGATTTGTCCGTGTTTCTGCTTGCAACGACACAATAAAAAATAATATTTACATATTGTTTTGCTAGAGCAATATACATTTGTCGAACCAAGTTTTAAAATGTTTTTTACATTTACCGATTTTGTTCTGATTCAGGAACAGTTTCTCATAAGTTGCCACTATCTAAACATTCTTCCAATTATTCATCTATCCCTTTTATTATTTAAATGCGTTCATTATCGTTACCCAACGAATCATCAAATCCATGGAATTTGTTCTATGAAGTGCTATTAGCAGAACTAGCCGGAGTTGCTCAGGATTTAAAAAGACACTTACTTAATCATTACTGGTCATTTTGATATTAAAGCACCTGTAAACAGGTCTGTATTTTTTAGCACAATTTGCCCGACCTTTCCCAGGTTTCTTATATAATATTCGAAATTCATAAGTTATTTTCTATATTTCTCTCATTTTGTGATAAATTTAACTTTACACTTTTGTTAATTTCAAAAATTAAATACCACGAAGGATACTCCCAGTTTTCAGTATTGTATGCTTACGTATACGTAATTATTTTTTATCTTAAAATCCAGACAGAAGCAAAATACAATTTACACAGAAAGCTTTATTAACGAAGCATATAGCTAAGACCTCGGAATTCTTTGATTTCCATTTAACGTTTAGGTTATGCACTTGGAAAAAATATGTTCTTCACAGACTTTATATAATTTTTGCTTCCACGATTCGGTTCAGTGGATTGTTCACCTTACGTGACGCAATCAAACTCTGGTGAACACATTAGGAAGTTTCACAGTCAACAGTCACGCGAGCAACAGACATATATCAATAAATTTAATTTAATAAATTTATTGTCAAAAAACAGTACAAACTGCGTATGACCACGTGGAGGGAAAAAAACTAATTTACTCTCCGGAAGCAAGCAAGGGACCATCCCATCAATTCCGATCAAGGGCCCTAAGGCAGAGGCGGATTCAAAAAATTCAGCAAAAATTCCTAGATAAGATAAAAAGTTAGCTGCGAGTTATAATACTAATAGAATGTCAATATGTTTGTAATTTTAAGCAAAAAATTACATGTAAGTTATTATCGAACTATAGATTATTCTGAGTATAGTGTTTAAAAAATCATAAGAGTTGAAAAAACACTAAATTCTCGATTTATTGTTACAATAAACACGCCCCTAGACAAAGCCTAGAGAACCTGTATAAGAAATCCGCCTCTACTCGAAGGAAAAACGGAGAAAAACTTGGGCCAGGATGGGGCTACAGAATTAATGTTCACAACCGTGCCAAAGTTGAGTACACATAAAACTAAAATAATATGAGCCATAAGACAACACAATCATGCAAGAAAATAGTTTTTGAAATTGTTATAAGTTATTTAAAAAGTACTACAGCAATGGCGTGATAAAGTACAAGAGGAATTTAACTTTTATATACTTTTATATATTATATATAAAAGTTTATACTTTTATATATTAACCATACTTTGCATTTTAGCTTAAATAATCCTTGAGAAGTGTCCTTCGAAATTTCAAATAATTTCATCCATTCCTTTTTCCGTTTTCCATATCAAAGTCATTCGAAATAATTCACATTTTTTAGAATAGATTTTCGTTAATTATGACTTATATTTTAACAAAGTTCAGAATAATATGAAGGTCGCCTCATTCAATGCAACAGTTTTAAATTTCACGTTTTACGTGATATGACTACTCGACTACTGTGGATGAGTAAGCGGTAATGATTCCTCTCTGCTTCCGCGTGTAAACACATCTCGCCTTGAAATGTTGCATTTCTCATTCGACGAGATACTGTCAACTTTTGCGAACGGCAACTCTTTCTTTCGTAGTGATAGATGAATTTCGCTATAAATACGGCTTAAAAATCGGGATTCCAGTTTTATATAATGCGCAGTCCATATATGCGTAAATACAAAAATAACATAGTATACACTGTAGTTAAAATACGTGTTTAAGAAATAGCATGATACGTGTTTAAGAAACAACAAATGAGATATATTTCAGATCTCTGTGTAAACGTGGAAATTTTCAACACACGTCGAGAAATTAAAGTGAATTAAAAGTCATAATATTGTGATCTATTTTATTAGGTGTTTTTAGTGTATTGACAATTTCTTTCAGAATTCTGAGGTAACATTGAAGGAAAAAAGTCTCGAAATTTCCAGAACGTCGAGGAGTTACAATATTATTCACACAAAAATTCCAGGAAAAGGAAAATAGAAGAAACGACGTCCTACATCAATTCCGAAACAGAAGTTTACAGGCCGATACAGAAACAAACCGGGACGATACTGACAAATCTATTACCAGCTCAGAAATTACCGATTATAATCCACCAGACATGATTATATGTTTTAGATCCTAGTGACAGCGCGGACTTGAATCATCTTGCTCTCGAATCTTTTCTATACACACATGTAAATTAATTCGAAAAATTGCTAGCGGACGTGTGGCGATACTACCTACTGCATAGTTCCTTCATTCCTCGGTTCGTTTTGGTAGTCTTTGCTTACCATTTTTTTGTATTTTTTATATAGAAATAGTGAACAAATTTACGGTTGAACTTGTGTTGAACATTTTATTTTTATGGTGTGAATCGTAATGTATAAGATGTCCTTGAAAACGAAATAATTAGCGTATTTGCTCAAATTCAAAATCTCTATTTACTTTTATCCATCTAGGAACTCCCGTTTGCTTGTAATGATCAAGATTAAAGAAACCATGTTCGGTCACAATGTATCCGGCTTAAGTGTAAAAGTTAACATGTTTCTATGGCTAAAGCGTTGGGTAAATTTAATAATGGAAAAAATATCTTTGTTGCTTGAGAGAAAAGTGTATGCATGTGACATATCCTTATGATACTCATATTAACAATCATGTGTATACGTATTAGTCATGTTATCAATGGTATACTATCAGTATGTTTAGCTGAGTTCATACTATTGATGTACACCCAGAGGTGATTTAAAAGTTTGGCATTACTAGGCAGTAATGAATATGCCGTTCGACAGCAGATTTACATACATATATTTTAAATACTTAAATATTATAATTATATTTTTAAGGCACTAAGTATTATAAACAATACAACTATCTAAAAACTTAAAAATAAACCTATCTAAATACAGTTATAACTTAATTTTAAATTCCCGGGGATTCTTTACTGATCCAATGAAAATCTTGAAAATCATTGTGTAGAGAACATTTAGAAAAACTAACACATATTAAGAAAACAAACTATTTTCCAAATGTCATAACTTTTCCGGTAGTTTCTTTTGACACCCCCAAACTCCAGCGATTCTAGGCAATTGCCTCTGTTGCTTATGCCCAAATCCGCCTCTGTTTACACGAATAAAATCGGAACCGCAGGAACCTAAATTTATTAGAGATGTAACTTTCGTAGCAAATAATAGAAAATAGAGCACAAAAGGACTGAATTTATGCGAGAAATGCGGTCGATTGACGTAGTGGACCCGACAAATTGATAGAGAGCAGAGAAAAATATACATTTTTCAATAGATATATGAATGAAATATTGGAAATAAAGGAAGGAATAAATTAATAAATTACTAGGTTATTGTAGTGTAAGATCTTAAACGAGAAGCAATGGGATATTAATTAATTATAATAATAACCACGAGTTATATTAATTGAATAATAAATTTAATAATTAACGTCGTGGACTGTCATTTGATTGAGATACGACAAAATAACTTTTGTAATTCTTTTCTGTATTTTGCGGTATCAATAAACAAATACATATATAATAGGAATCTAAAAGAAGTATTTGATACTTTTATCTTCTATCATAATTTGTTTAGAAGAATGACAACAACCCTTCAAGAAGACATATTATCCATTGATAACAAACCAAAACCCTCCTCACAGCAGTTGAGTTCTCCCAATGTGATCTTACCACGCGCTGCGCTTGGACGGGCGTCGAACGCAGTCACCAGAACGCAGCCATTCCCTCACTCGTCCGCGGACAGCGTTTTCGCTGAACTACAGACGTGCTTTTCCCACTTGTAGTCGTTTGCGGTTGGAGACACTTTGATGGGAAACAATGACAACGAGGGGATTTCCAAAGAGTGTGGTTGACGAGAAAAAAATGAGTTTTTGTAGGAATTGATCGCGATTTAGCATAATTGTTAAAACTTGAACTACGACACTAATCTTCAAAGACCATGGAATTTGAGGGTAAAAATGTGTTAAAATAGATCTAAATAGAAAGATATAATACTGCAGTAACTAAATCGCTTGCTCAAAAAAATTAAATTAGCCCCAACAGGGTAAAGCTTCGCCGTTTCTTGGCCTCAACACAAGAAGAAGATGCTTACAGTCTGTCTGCCTGGCCGCTTCGGTCGTATATTTACATTCGCTACTCATCTATATGTATCTATCTCTTGGAGAAACTGTTTCGGGATTCGCCTTCCTCACTCACTCACAGCATTATCTACGTCACTGACGAAGCTGAAAGCCGAAACAGTTTCTTCAAATATGTAAGATTCTTTTGTGTGTTTTATTTTCTACATTTCGTTAAATTTAAAACAATTTAATTCGTAGAATAGCTTTATTTTCAGGATTTTCGTAATGTGTACGTGTCCACTTCTGAGCGCAAAGACGGAGAGCTAAACGCTTGGAGTTTTCGCACACGCGTTCGACGGGAGGAATCCAAGAAGATTACAAATTTTTCGAATTCCAATTTTTCTAAATATAATATTTAATCTTAATATTTAAGAGTTTCTTAGTAACAATCTTGGAGCACAGAAACCCAACGATAAAGCCTATAGCTTCGTAATAACAGCACACATTTTATCCAGGGTGGGCGAAAGGGTACCACGAATAATATTTCGATTTAGATCTTCTTTATTATTAAACAATAAATTGTTCTTTTTATTTTCAATAGAGCAAATACTTTAAGTTCCTTATATTTGCAATTTGGCACGTGTTTTCCAGAGATGATCCGTACGGGTCATTCAACTAGTTTTTTTATACTCAATAGTTTTCTTTATTTAAATTTTTTAGTGTCAACCACCGAGAGATGAAATTCGAAAGAATATCATCCAGAGATATTATTTTGTTTGTTTCTTTATCAATCTTAACCTGATACTGTTTGCGTAAGGACATTAAAAATTATGAACCCGCAAATGTTTTCCATACTAATTTAAAGAAAAACAATTCCAAATTTTGCTGAGTAATGGTACATAAATTCATCTTCACTGGCAGAGAACGATTCAGACTACCATTTGAAACATTTTTAGGGTACCTTACCGGCCAGATGAAAACGGTGACGAGCCCGGAATTGAACCCGAGACTCTCCATGTTCGTTGGGGTGTTAACCATTACACCACCCGTTTGCCTTCCACAACTGAACACCATTTCCATCCAGACCAGGAGTCCCGGGTTCGATTCCCGGTTCTTCGCCATTTTCACCTGACCGAAAGTTATCACATATCTTCTCCACGTGTAGGTACACGGAAGAAATATATGCATACTTTACTTTGATTCAATTAGAACTTCGACGATAGAATGTACGTGACTTTGCAAATCGTGAAAAATCGTGGAGTGCCTCAAGGTTAGTATTTGATGCGACAAATAAGATCTGCATTTCAATCCATACTAATATATGAATGCGTAACGCGAAAGTGTGTTTTTGCTACTCAATCACGACTAATCAACTGAATCAATCGGGAAGAAATTTGGTAAGGACATAGTTAAGATATACAGGAAGAACTTACGCCAACTTTTATTTTTTAAATGTGTGAAAAGAAAGATAGAAAATGATTTTGACCATAAATGTCGATGAAATCGGTGAAAAAAAATTATATTCGCCTACACCGTGTAAACGGTTAGAGATAGGTGGCAACTATGGACGGCAATGTTTTTCGCCTCAAAGAGTTCTACAAAAAAGTCCGCGACAGCATATGGCTATCTACGAAGTTTTCCCTACATTATCGAAAAAACATTATTAAAAATGGGTGTTAAAATACTTTAATTTAATAGTTTAATTCATCAATTTAGGTAATTTTTTGTTTCATGCATTTAACAAAGATTAAAAAAACATTTAAATCGTAAAGTTTGGATGAATGGTTTAGATTTTTAAAGCGTGTTAATGAAATGGTGCAGTCCCGCTGCCGCCGTTGTGTCTCCTCTGAGGCGTAAATTCGACGCGCGGTTCCCGGCCAGTGGATTCGTCAGTCTAAGAGGTAAAAAAGAATTCGGGCAACGCCTGGTAATCGGCCAGTCTCTCATAAACGAGTAAACTGAGTAGATCCTCATCTGCGAAGTGTGGAAAGAGTTTGAGATCAGAAGGTATTTGTCGAAATTTTCGGAAATATCTTAGACTTTTCCTGACGTGCATTAAATGCGCAACAACTGTTTCGATATCAGCGTTTTCATAACTTACTTTAGTGAAAACTAAGGATACACTAAGGATACAATAGAGTAGATATTCTTATATATTCTTGAACGAAATTACTTTTGCAATAATGGATGTATCCGACACCTTAGTATTCAATAACTTTCAATAATATGTTTGACGCAGATTCTTTTCTCAGAGTCCGGTAAACACGGATTTTTATTTTTCCATGGTTCTAACATTTGCGCGATATATTTCGCGTTCACATAACAGATGATCATTAGCTTTATTCCCATGAGTTCTGAACAAAAATAAAAATATTATTCGTTCAAAATAAAAGGTCGTACGTTTTTAACTATGTATTCAATCCCTCTATATAATTGTAGCAATCTCAAATAATTTCCTCTTTATTCGTGGCATTATATGAAGGATTTGTATGAATCCTATAGAATAAAAATGTATCCTTGGCATTAGTGACTGAAAAGTCATTGATTAATATTGCCATAAATTTCCAGTTTCATTTAATGGGTTTTCTACCAATCCTCTTATCATCAAGAAAATTCTGTTAAAGGAAATTGCGTAGTAAGTACGCGGATAGTAGATTTTTAAGAATAGATACTCCATTTTTACCTACTGCATTTTACTTGACCATCAGGTCCTGAGAGGTACTGAGATTATCAACAATGTGTAGACATGGGAATACGAATGTATGATATAGAATATTCTGTCCTATTTCAAATTCTGGCAAATTAAATGCTACTGACTGCCACAACTTATTTGGCTTTATACTGGAAGCAAAATAAATTTATTGGCGATGTATCGGAACGGACGGTTTGTACACTCATTACTCGAGCTCTAATTTCCTACCCTTTTCAACTAGCATCAAAGTTCAGAGGATGTAGTTTCTTCTATTTCCTTATTTCATTGTATTGTTCATAATCATCACCATTATCAACAACAATCATAACCATCGTCGATAATAATCATCCTTGCCATCACCCACCCTGATCGTCATAATCATGAACCATTATCATAATCATCTAAATCTTCATTATTACCCTTATTATCTGTAATACCGTTACTCTTTACATATTATTCTCGTGTTTTATTACTATCATCATCATCATCGCAAAACCCGTTGCAAGTATTCAAAGCGTTTGTAGCTAAGTGTCTCTTTGTGATCGTATCTCTAGTTGGCTGCGACTTCTAGCGAGACAAGTCTAGTTGTTGTATACAGTATAAGAACAATTAGACCCTAACCAACAACACGTAATCCATCTCTTTCTTGTTAACGACTAATATTCCTTTTTTTTTACTTACAGAATTGTTACAACTAATCCGTACAGATTATCTAGTAACTTCTTTATAATAATAGTGAAAATGATTAGGCGAATCATCATTCATTAATAGTATCCGCTTTTATAAACTTCACTAAAATGTTATATTTCTTTTCGTCTATAAGGTCATGAGGTTTCTTCCTCTTCAGTCGGTGAAGCTCTTCTCTGTGTACAATCAGTTTGACGGTATTCCCATGTTCCTGTAGGCGCTGCTGGTGTTTCTGGACGAATTTTCTTATCTCATTGACAACTGTCTCTATCTGGTGGTCCCGGTGGGTGTCATCATTTCTCATGCACCATGGTGCATTTACGATACTTTGCAAAACGTAGTTTTGGAAGCACTGGATGATTGGAATATTGTGTTCTTCTTACAACCCAATCGTTGTATTCCGTGATTATGACATAAAAGTAATATTAAATACTAAAACAAGGTAGTTCTTATCGTAATTATTTTTCTTTAAATAGAAATCTGGAACATCAGTTTTAACCTCGCCAACACCCATTCAACGATGAAGCTGAAAATCAAGTGACTACTCAGCGGAAACTACAAGATCAAAGAAATGGTAAAAGAACCAGATGATAGATTCCGATGTTCAGAAAGGAATATCTAAATTGACAACTGTGTTTTATGAGTTTTATTAAGTTCTTGTAATGAAATAAATCAATACTTTAAACAACTTTTATTTTTTTAAATAAAACAAATAGATTTTTTGGCAACCTATTGTTTCATAATTTAATAAAAATTGCAACAAAATAATTATTCATGCCACACAAATAATTACTCATTTGAAATAATTTTGCATATAAACTTTATTGAAAAACTACCACACCTAATAATGGGAAACTCGTTCGAATATCTCATATGACCTTTGAGTGCAATGAAGAGAGCGTAATTGAATATATTGGTTATTTTATCACCACAGAACACATGAATATTTGTCTCAAATCTTTTCCTATATTATGGGGTAGTTTTCAAGATACGTTATAGCTTTTATAGTTGTATAGCTTTCGACATAAGTTTGGTGTATATTTTCCTGAAATTCAAGAGCAATCTGATATACACTTCGCCCATGTGTCTCCCTACTACGCGCACCTAGCCTGCTCCCGGTAGCATGAAAGACAAAACTTACTCAGGTTCTGTCTCTTGTACCGTTTTCTATCAGCGTCTGAACCCCTTCGTGTCCCTTCTCTTTCTTCACTAATCTCTCTCATCATTGCAGCAATACTCGTAAGGGGGAACCTCACTTGTCCTTCCCATACGCAGAACTTGAATCTTCACTCCCTTTTTATCGTTTCAGCAGCCCGAAAGTGGAAAGCGTCAGATCCTCGCCGAGTTCAAGGGAGTTCAGATAGACATTGCCAAAGTTGTATTTCTTTCAAAACTGGTAAGTTAATTTAATTATCAATTTCATTACTATTTCTATGTTCCCTTTTCCTTTATGTGTTTCATGTTTTTTTACATACTTTTTGTCTTATTTTATGTATTAAGTATGATTCTTTATTTGTCTTTTATCTTATTTTATTGTATTTTTATCTTTGTAATTACTGTATTGTATCTGTATGTATGTGTATGGGGCGACCCGTGACGTAGTGTAGTGTCTAACGCGCTCTCCTTCTAGAATTCGAGGTGGTGGACGGAGCGGTGTTCGCGGCAGGTTTTCTCGGGGTTCTCCCGTTTCCCCTGCCTATCATTCCACCACAACATTCACTTATAATCATTCACCCCCATGTCATTCATAATTACCGCTTCAGAAGAGGTGCGGCAGGAAGGGCATCCGGCATTCTAGTATTCCCCAGCCAAAGCCAAATGAAGTATCATATATCCATACCCATTCGCCGACCCCACATGAAGTGGGAAAAGGTGGGGTTAAACAAACATTGTATTATTTTTATTGAGGTGGATTGAGGTAACATTTAGTTCAATTATTTTAGAGGGTTTTTGATGAAAAGTACACACAACCATTGTAAGATTACCATACATAATTCGCATTTGATTTCATTAGTTTTTGCTGACTATCTTGTATGTATGTGCACCAACTAGATTCTAGAAATAAAACAGCTTTAATAGCTGTACTCTTACAGTCCTATTACACCTGAGAGGAATTACTCAAACCGGTTCAAATCAAAGAAAGTGAAAGATAATTACTTCTAACGTTAAATCATGTGTTCTTCATACTAAAACTCTTCACTTCTATGAATTACATACGCTTGTTGGAGAGTTAGTATAAGGAGTAAAATATTGAGTTTTTTTTTCTATCACAGTCGTACGTTTTTATATACAATATCAGTTTAATCATTTATTTAACAATGTTTGATTTCAGTCCTGTTTAATACATATTTTTATTTAATTTCTTATATTTCGTTATATTCTGATGCTGGACAAGATCTTCCCATTTGTTGTCAAATAAATATTTTATTATTAGAAAGATATTTTGATTCACCAGAATACTTCTTCATAGAACGCATAATTTTATTACATTAATTTTATATAATAATAAATTAGTGAATGTGAGAGAATAAGCGTTCAATAAATAAGTTTTCTCGTGAAAAAAAAGTAAAATTATTATTATCATAACGGATGAAACAGGAATAAAATGCTCTTTCAAATACGAAATGCGAATGAAATTTAATCAACTGCTTAATCAAAATCGCTGTTCAGACGGACGGAGAGAATTCTAAAAAGCTTTTTCTGCAGAATTACGAGCATTCGATTTCGATATTTTCGTCCAAATTTTGCAATCAAAAAACTTTTACAACACAAAACTACTGACTTTCCATATGATCCAGTGTGAAAAAAATAATTATAATGAATAATGCGAATAAAAAATTCCATTTTCATTAGTTGGTTTTAATAACACTTGAAGTTTAAATATATTCCTTGAAATGTGGTTAGTGCATAAAGTAAAGATTCGAAAAGAGAAAGATAGATGAGACGTAAAACTACTATTGTCACACAATATACTACAACAGTTCTGAAAGTGAGAATCCGTCTATGTTACTCGCCATATAATGGGGAAACCCAATGGATCTGACTTGGCGATTTCTTCAGAGCGGCCGCGCCATTGAACACTCGGCCGCGCCGCACAATAGAGGAACTAAAACGCTCCTTTTTGTTCCAGTGGATGCACTTACACCAATTAAAATAGGTGATATGATCCACAGTATGTGTTGCCAAGTCATCATGAAAGCGTGTTCAATATCAACTCTCTCCGGACTAAAATATAACACTTTTACAGAACAACTCTTTGAAAATGACGTATTATATTATTGTAGTATTTGTAAATGGGTAATCTACATGGAGGAGGTGGGTGGTTGGCTATTGTTAGTAGGAGGGTCGCTTAGCTGGGTTTGCCAACAACTTGGCTACGAGTTGCTAGTAATAGTTACAGAGTTATTGATACTATGAGGAGGTGGATGGAGGAAGGAGTTTGCTTTTCAGTAGTCACAGCTATATGAACTGGGACATTCATATAAAAAGCTACAAATTTTTTCTCGCTCCACTGGGAATTGAACCCGGGATGACTTAGTGATGAGCAAGAACGAACCCCTGCGCCAGGCAGGGGCCTAAATGGCGTAGAAACTTTGGGAATTTGGGAATGCTCTCACTTATATTGATTGGGACTATTATTTTTGAATTGAAATCTCAAAAATATTCAGTAGGAGCCTATCATCTGAATTTGTTCGAGGATGTAACTTAAATAATCATGGGATAGAATTTTTGAAGTTGGATGTAAGGTGATATTATCTTTCCTTGAAATCTTTACATTTTGTGGAGGGTCGAAATAGAAGAAAAAAAAGTAGCACGCTCTACTTATAAAATTCTTTACTCTCTTCCGTTAAGGAACACGTGAAATGCAAAATCGCATAGCGGACCCTTGATGCAAATTTCTCATCGGAGACCATCTCCCACGAAACACAAACAACGGCGTTCCATTGTCGATCCCGCGCTGCTCTGGCAGCTATCCTGAAAAGCTCCCTGTTAACAAGCGAGACGCGGCCCCCGCACCTCCTTACCCATATGTTGAAGTCCACTTCCTCTCTCCACTCATTTTCTCACCTTATTCTCGTCTTCCTCCTGCGATCTTCTCCTCCGCAGATGCCTCTCCTTTCGTAGCGACAATGTTTTTCTGTACTCGGCGATTGACCGCCAGCCCTACTTCATTCACGCGCGCAACTATTTATTTTCTTTGCTACCCCACTCCTTGTCCGTTCCTTGGTGCCTTTCATTCGGTTGTTACACTTCTCCTGCTCCTCCGCAGTCATGCTCCACTAAAGTGCATCCCGGAGACGACATCCCTCCCCCACTCATCCCGTTTATCTCTCTCGTCGCTCGGGGGGGGGAGGGGGGGTCGCGATGGGATTCGAAGGGAAGGTGACGACTCGCGAAAACAAAAGAGAGCGCCGCGCCATCGTGAAAGACGTCCAGCTTTTCAGATGCTTTGTTTTTCTTGACGCGTAAGAAGTGACCCTTTCACTGGTCGCTCGCACTCCGGACCCTTTCCGAAGCGTTCCACATCGGAGGATCGTCCCCTTCTTCAGCGTCCCGCCCCACCCCTCCCGGCGAACGGACCCCGTCTCTTCATAAAAGCGAGCGCTTACCACACGAAGCGTACAGTGACCGAACACTCGTCGCCAAGACACGTACCATGAAGATCGCGACGTGGCTGTCTTTGCTCGTCTTGGGGGTGGTGGTGTGTTCGGGAGATCCGGTGCCGGTGCCGGTGCCGGCGCCGGCGAATGGAGCCGGGGTGGTCGGGGTAGGCGGCGGAGGAGGGTGGACTGCCAGCAACCAGATCCCGTCAGCGGTGCACGACGACGTCATGAAGAGGGCGATGGCTAAGAGTTGCTCCCATCGATATACTCTGACATGTCTCAAGTTGGACGTAGTGTCGTTCGTGGATCGACTCTCGGATACGGAGGAATTACAGGTGAGGAATTACTATGGGCTTCGCAATTACAAAATTAAATTTTTATAAACCAAGTTGGGAAAATCTTTATTTGATTTAATATGTAAAAAATGCAATTGTTTTACTGAAACGTAAGCGGAATTACGAACTTTGTACGAGTCGAAATAATTTTCTTAACCTTCTTCTTAACACCTGTAGAGAAAAACGTCCCGTACTAAAAATCTTACCATTTAAATTAAAGTTTGTTATATTAAAAATTGTTTATTTAATGGAATAATGGTGGAATTTACATAGGTAACATGAATTTGTCTCTCAAAAGAGTGTTCAAATAACACTTTGTTCCACATTACTTCAATAGTCACTGCGTACTTATTAATTTCACATCACCAAGCTGGCAGAAGACTTTTGGCATGGAGTGAAGAGTTTTGGTGTACAATTTATTTTGAATGTAAAATGTGAAATTCCAATAATTACCACACTATGTACACAGGAGTCGAAATGTAAGCCTACTTGAATTATACGTGTAAAATTTATATGCCATTTTGTGCCAAACATTTTAACAAGATGGATTCATTGAACGTTAAACATCATTAGAGCTATTTACGTCTATGATGATCAAAATACTCACTGAATCGTTCCGGAGCAAAAAACGTTCATTGGTCTATTACATGTCCTGGAAATTATTAGTTGAAAATCAGCGTGATGAGTTTATAATTTATGTTGTCTTAAAAAATTTCAATAATTTGGTATTCTACATATATCATGTGAAGTAATTAAAGGATTTTCCAAATTCTCTTATTAAGGAATTTATCGATTCAACGTCCTATC
The DNA here is from genome assembly GCA_002313205.1 of Laupala kohalensis. NCBI lineage: Eukaryota > Metazoa > Arthropoda > Insecta > Orthoptera > Trigonidiidae > Laupala > Laupala kohalensis. The sequence goes on from NNCF01132062.1 coordinate 97,651, forward strand.
CTCGTCTACGTCCAATCTATTCAAAAGAAATGAATAATTCTTTTACAAGAAACGCTCAATTGACCCATCAAGAAGGACTATGTATATTATAGATTACGTCGATAATAAAGAAATATTGCTACACTACAAAACTCGAATGTATCGTTTTCCATGAATTCTGACCATCGTAAAATGCGATTTGATAAATTCAAGATTGTTAATAACGTAAGTTTGACCTTTCAAAAAGAAAAAAATCACATCTGTTTATCAAGAGAATAATGTTAAATTAAATCCTATGAATCAAATATATTGAAGTAATTTGTCAACTTTTCATACGTCATGTCATCTCTCTAGTTCTTGAATAAAACTTGTTTAAGGACCAGTGCCAGTAGTCTACCCCATCATGTGAGGGACCTCCAACTTGATCACTCAAAGTTATTTTAACTCGTAAATTTGAACGTAAATATTATACAAAACATTCTTAACAACTGTAAACTAGTAGTTGAGCTTTTCAATAAATAAGACTCCAATTTCAATTCTTTTTAAGACATCAGAGCTTTGGATATGTACCAGCAGATATGCACACGTCTCCAAAAATACTCCCACCCCGGGTTTCATGAGGTGTACGCCACTGTTGACCGCAACATCTTGTTATAAAAAATATATGTTTAACATCTCCATGATAAGAGGGAAATTGAAGTAAAAAAAGTATTGGAACGTATATGTGATACATAAGAGCCCAAACACTCGAGCACGTTAACTTACGGATGTTTTGCATCGCAGTAGCATTATATGACACAACGAACGAATGAATCTTACGGTAAGAGTCATCTTGAGTCGGTTGAGCAGCTAGGTAGCACTCACCATCAACAGGTGGCAGTCGCTGTGACTTGGACACGCTCCCTTTGGCTGAACGTGACTGTCACACTGTGTCAGCGCGTGACAAAAAAAAACGAATGAAAAGAGCCGCCGTCTGCTGGGAACGAATCAGGAACGTCATTTGGAACGATTCTTTGGGAAATTACATTAGTCCACGAATGAACCCACGCAAAACAGGAATAATATGCTTTTATAGAATTATCTCCACAAAAGAGTTCCGTTACTAAATTACGCTAACATGTCTCAGGATTCACAGGTAAAAAATTCCGTCCCCATATATTCAACGTAGTGAGCATTTCATCTTATCCTCTTCTTACTTTTGATCATCCATCCTTTCGTGCATTTTATCTCTTCACTACGTCTCGTATTCCACATGTTGTGCATAAATCAGAATTTTTTCTTTTTAGATATTTATTTTCCTCCTTGTTTGATTTTATTAATTCCTTTCCGTATCAAATAATTCATATAGTGTCTCTCTTCTTAATCGTACGAGCTACTTTCCATTACATATTCATTACATTGTTTACATATTCATTATTTGGTACACAAAAGCTTGATTTAATTAGGTGTTATTTGCCTTTCCAATTTTTACGAGATGGTTTGCAAGGTCTTCCCTTGGTTAGTTAGTATTTCCATCACTTCCCGTATGGGTTTCAGCCATTTGTTTGCAAGAAATATTGCTTTTCTGCGACCTAAATTTATGGTCATTTAACAAAACAAAGATTTTTCTTCCCGAGTAGTAGAATCGAGTATGAGAATGATTCACTAACAGAACAATAATTCCCTTAACAAATGTGTGTTGCATGTTTATAGCAACAATGAGTTAACATGATTTATTGAATTATAAAAAAATTCATTGGCCCGAGCGATGAGTTCTAATTAGGGTAGTAGGATGAGAGCGCGAATCACAGAGTCTACGTCAAAGTAGTAAAAGGCATGTACAACGGTTATTCACTATCTCATTTTTAACGTAGATAAATGTAATAAAGCTAATAACAAATGAGGACTTCATTGAACAGGTCATTGATCCATGAGTTGCGTCACTTAGTACGCATTTTATGAATTCACAACATTAAAACTCCGTGCACTTAATCCAATTCTCAGTTGTAAGAAGCGTCATCTCGAGACAATTCATTAACTAACCACAATTCAAATATATATCTTCAATCAATTTAAAATGTAACATAACAACCCCATTTGTTTAATAATCAGCACTCGGATGTTGCATGTTTTGCTTTTCTCCGGACTTTCTATGGCTTTGAGCAACTGATTCCTAGCACTCTCAACTTCGTGGGACCAATTGGATTTAATTGAATTGTGCGTGTAAAATGCATATATTTGAAAAATTTTGTTTGTACTCTGTGTTTTGAAGTTATTACTGAACTCAATCAAAATTTACAAGTTTATTATCTAATTATAGCTCACAGAAACCTCTTAAATTGCAGTGAACCTCACCGCCAGGTAACGGTTTAATTATGTTATGTTGAATGAAAATGGGATTCCAACTCGGGACCTTGAGCTTAACGCGCTCATGCGCTTACCAACTGCGCCATCCCGTTCGCCTCCCGGACCCGTATTTCACTCCCTTAGGAAGTACTTTGTTTTGGGTCGTATTGGGTCGCATTTTCATTCAACATGACAAAATTAATCTGTTACATGGCGGTGGGGTTCACTGCAATTTCTGTGTGTTTGTGCACAAAAATTGGAAAATACGACCCAAAACAAAGTACTTCCTAAGGGAGTCGCCTCATATGAGGAGCGTAGTCCCTACGAGACCACCTCAGAGGTCTTTGGGTCTCGCAAGTTGAATAAAAATGGATGACGAGCACGGAGGGGTGGAGGCGAACGGGATGGCGCAGTTAGTAAGCGCATGAGCGCGTTAAGCTCATGGTCCCGAGTTCGAATCTCGGTCCTGTCTCCCATTTTCATTCAACATAACATAATTAATTATAGCTCATACTTTATGAACAAGCTCGGCGGCACTATTCAACTAACCCAATTTACACTTGCACAATTTTAGTTAAAGTAGATAAACTACAAAATACACGTCATAAGATAACATAACTTGTTTTTTTAGTGCATATTTAGAATACTTAACTGCATTAAATTGGATTTTTAGGACATATTTCAAGTACATATCTTCTGATTTTTTAGTGCATATCGATTCGAACCCTAGTAATGATCTGAGTAATGAAAATAATGTAAAAAATAAATTCATCGTCACAAAAGCTGTTAGAAACTGAGTAATACAACGTGGAAAACAATAAACTAATTTACTACCTCATTAGGGGAAAAAGGTTCATGAAAGATAAGGGGATTTTTAAACAAAGTAACCCTTTAGAAATGAGTCACAGCAATTCCACACATTCTGGTAGAGGTTCAGATTAATTCAACGAGAGCATGCAACGGTTCTCAAGAAATCGTATTAACTAGATTCAACCGTCTTTATTATTTAGGAAAGGCTCAATGAGTAAGCAGTGTCTGTAGATTTTTTGTTAGGTTTCGAGTTAAGTTCCATCGTTGCGGGATTTAACAATTCCGTAAGAACGGTGTTCTTAAAACACGAACAATGAACGAGTCATCATCGCACGATGAAATTATTCAATTTTAGTCAAGATATACTTAGAAGCAAGAAACTTGAATATTCAAGATAAACGATTTTAATGAAATGCTAAATATTTTATTAAACTGTTATTGAAATATTCAACCCTCGTTTGAGTTACCTCGGGGACATGTAGAAAATATGTACTTTAGTCAATGGGGAAAATGATAAAACACAATTTCCATTCTAATATAAAAATGTTTCATGATTAAATTTAAGGTGTTTACAAAAATAAAACACTTCAGGAAGATGAGAAGAATGGTGAAATTATGATTCTAAAGTGTTTAATGAAATTGCGGTAACACATTTAATTTAATATTTGGTTGTTTCCATATTTATTTAAAAAATCAGTTAAATCTTTTTTTTTTTTTGTGTGGGGCTTTAGGG
>NNCF01132062.1:101862-130503 GCA_002313205.1 Laupala kohalensis
TATATATATATATATATATATATATATATATATATATATATATATATATATATCGTCAGTCACAGTATTTAGGAATACCAATGAAGCGATTATGGCAACACGATGAGACATTTATTGAAATAATTAATTCAAAGTTTCTCCTCTTCTTTTGAATCAGTTTACGTGGAACTGGAGCGTATCGGCACAAAAAAGCACAACATTGTGAAATAAACCCCTTAAAAAAACTAATTTACACGGTTATGATCCATCAAAAAAAAATTCCTTTACAAAAGGCCAAGTTGGAGCAGAAAAAGGTTTACCGTCAAAATTGTTAGATATAATGGTAGAATCATCGCGTAAAAATAATCATCCCAGGGAAACACCTCTCAACAAATTACCAAATTTTTTTTATATTAAGTACCTTCGCAATTTTATATTTTGTAATGACTTTTTCTCATTCAATTTTGCTGCTCTGCATGTCAAGCGTTCCTGCGTCGAACCCCCACCCCCAAATTTTGTTTATCCATCACCGTTGTTTATTCAATTTTACGATAATTTTTATTTGGTTTCGCATGATCTTGAATATTGACTGTTTTTCGTTAAAGACTGATATTAATGACATGAAACTTCTTTCAACTTTTGAATGAGGAATTTCAAAAATGTTCGGAATAACCCGAAAAATAGATTTATTTTTTCCCTTATATTTGTGAAAGAGTAACTCGCGGGGCGCATATCCATGGTCGACAACCGATAGAATGAGACCTACTTTTACTAACTCTAGGAACGTTCTCCAAAGCACTTAACAAAATTTATGGCTTCCGCACTACACGTTGCTCCAGACATAGTGCGGAAGAAGCAAATTACTCTCTATAACTGCGTGTGTATTTAACACAGCAGTGCATGTACCAATATTTTCCATAATGGGTTTTACTTCACTACTTTAGTTGTATTCGTATTTTCATGACCTATTACCGTCTAACGACAAAATTCATGTTTTAAACGAATGGGTCAGGACAGTGATGGGATAGAAAATGCTTCACTCCATACTCTTTAGGAAAATTGCTTTCACTCTTGGTGTGGTGAATTTTAAAAATCGTACATTTTTATATTTACGTATAGTATTCGACGTCAAGAACCACTTCTTTGGACAAAACAGTTTAGAACAAAACAACAAATTATCGCCTAAACATCAATAAAATACACACACAAACGGAATAAATTGGTCAGAAAATTATTACACAAGGTAACAACGAGAAAGAAATTATATTTAAGAAATTAATTATATACTTGAGGTCCATATGAGATCCACGTGTGTTTTGCGAAAATGATCTTTCATGTTCTCGAGAAAAGTTAGACGTTGCAAGGCATAAATATTTCAATAAAAATGTCAATCTACAACACAATTACCATTATACATACTTCATACAACAAATACTTTAGATATCACGAACTCAAAGTGTGAAATATGTAGAACGATACTTTGAACCCGGATGACACAAACGGATAGTCAATCAGACCAACCTTTATGTCGATTTTCTGTTTGTCAGTAAAGCATCGGCAGAGGAAAAATCAATTTTAGATGTATTAGCTGAGTTACTTGCTGACAAACTCAAATTATTAGACTGAATTTTTCAGTATTTGTACCAAGTTAAGCTTTTTCAGAGAGTGAATCTTATTTTGAAATTAGTTTTTTTCAGAAGATATGAATATATATGACTTCAAATACAAATACATGGGCAGTGTTTCTCTGTCAGTGTTGTGGGAAATCGTCCGTCAGCGCAGTGCCCATTGGTTACACGACAGCAGCTATCAGTCTCAATGCTTACAGTCAATGTTTGCACTGACGAATATCCTGCTACGGCTGAAACATCACATCCGCAGTGAACGCTGCTCCCTCGTGATATGTACAACGTTCCCCAGTGAAATCGTCCCTCCACAGGCGCGCACAGAAACGTACTTGTTAACGCAAAGTGAGGTTATGTCTGTTCATAGTGTTCGTGAATCCTTCAATCAATATGCGTACATATTGATTGATCACAAACAAATGTAAACTTTCTTCAGGCACAGTAATTCAACGACTATTGACCGACTGAGCAACTATTTATTGACGATTATCACTTCGTATTTTATATTAATAATACACATAGTTTATTCGTGATTGGTTGACTATCTGTCGAAATCCAAGTTTCAAATAGCGATCCATGGTCAGGAATAGCTGGTGTCGCATTCTACCAGTGCTCTCTTGAACATCAGTGTTAGTTTGTGCTGACAGATGGCAGTATTTACACTGTGCCTGCACAGTGATCTAGGAAGAATGTAGTTGTCTCCAGGTTTCCACCATTTTCCGTTAAGTTGGTGCGAATGTAATTAAATTAATATGGATATCCAAATACATTTCAATAAATTTGTGTAGCAATACTTTTTCATGCTTTTTCTAATCAAACATCATTTACCTGATAATATGTTTAGAACGTGAGATTTCATGTACATGTATTAATGACGTTTCAATTTGACGAAAATATCGTGGCTCTTGATGATCGCAATACTCTCACTAGACTCACTCAGGGAACGCGAAAATTCGATGGTAGATTATGTCAGTTTCGCAGTGCTCACTGATGCCTGTGTTTCTGTATATAAAAGACAAGAAGAATTTGATAACCGCTGATAAGAAATGTAAGATCTATGAAGAATATGTCTGTAAACTAGGACGGCTACGTGGTACTTAACCAATGATTGTAGAAAAAAAAAGTGTGACATTTTTGATGATGCACACACCCTTGGGCGCACAACTAGAGAAGATATTCACGAGGGCCCCACATTGTCTGACTAAAGAGACGGGGGAAGCCTCAAGAAATTTTTAAGTTATAGTTTTAATGTTGTATTTGCTTCACTGTAATTTTTATCGTAGTATTTGTAAATGGGAAATGTAGCTTGCTATATTGAAGCTTATCTACATGGGGCGATAGAAGGTAGGAGGTGGTTGAAAGGGCTATTCTTAGGGTAGGTCCAGATTAGCAGGGTTTACCAACAACTTGGCTCATATGGAGGTGTTTTTAGGAGTAATTAGTAATAGTTAGAGTTATTGATACTAGGAGAAGTAGGAGGTGGATAGAAGGAGGGGGGTTCGCTTTTCATAGGTCACAACTAAATGGAGAGGAGTATTTTTCTGATCCCATCGGGAATCGAACCCGGGACGACTTGGTGATGAGCAAGGACGCTAACACCTAAACCAGCGGAGGGGTCACTGTAATTGTACATATGTAAGTGACACAACGATAAATTTAACACCTGTGTACACTCCACCGACCAGGAACACTGCCCTTTTCATGTTTTAATTACGCATATTCTGTGTGCCGTCGCAGGTGCTTCCCGGAGTGACGGTGGTGCGAGAGAACGCCTCGAGCGAGGCTTCGTCCGCGCGTCGCTTCCCTCCCGAGCTGATGGCCGCCCTCGCCAAGGACTTCCCTCACGACGTGGACGCCCGGGTGGACGCCTTCCTGGCGCGACGCCTCGGCCACTACCTCGACACACACGCCGTCAACGTGCGTCTAATGGACGCGGCCACCGCCGCCGCGAGGCACCTGGGAGACGACGCGTTGCAGGCGGTGGGGCTGGCCTCTGCCAATGACGACGCTGCTACTGGTGAGTTTTCATTGCTCTCTCGACCTTGTGGGCATCAAGGTGGTCGTCAATTACGATGCAACATGATTTTGGGGTTTACAAGATTTTAAGGTAGTCCTAGCACATCGTCGCTGAAGAAACAACAACGTCATTTTTTCGGAAATTGTGTATTTTTCTATCTCCATGAAGCACATACATTTAGCAAATTCTCACGACGTAGTTCATCGAAAATCCAACCGAATAAGTTCATGCGGTCTTTTTCCACTAAACATAACACCGCCTATTTCCATTAAATATGACTTAGTTTATTATCTCCCACGTGGCCATGCGCAGTTTGCAACTGCTTTTTTGAGAATAAATTTTATGTATTAATTTATTTCTAATTATAAAATTGCCGTTCACTAAGCTGTTTCAGTTTTCCTGAAAAGTTTGCTTATGTCACATAGGTTGTGTTGTTTCTTAAGCGATGATAGGTAGAATTAAACTAATAAATATCTTAAATATAATATAACTACCTAGCCTTATTATTCCCAATTCAAGTGGGGTCGGCGAATGTGGATGGAAATGATGCTTCGTTTTTATGTTGCTGGGGAATACTAGGATGCCGGATGCCCTTCCTGCCGCACCTCTTCTGAAGCGGTAATTATGAATGACATGGGGGTGAATGATTATAAGTGAATGTTGTGGTGGCATGATAGGCAGGGGAAACGGGAGAACCCCAAGTAAACCTGCCGCGAACACCGATCCGTCCACCACCTCAAATTCTACTTGGATCGGATCGGGTTTGAACCGGCGTCCCCAGAGGTAGAAGCGAGCGCGTTAGGCACTACGCCGGTATTTTTGCCAGTATATCAAAAACACATGAGCCCGCGAAAATTTCTCCATAAGCCCATAGTAATTTAAAGTCAAATAATTCAAAATTTTGCGCCATTAGAATAGAAAAATTCATCGACACGGGATAGAGTTTAAATATTTTAGGGTACTTACGCCGAGTCGCTCTGATGCAAATAATTCCTTAAAATGAATGATACCTTAAACGAAATCGCTCCTCAAAGAGTTCACAAAACTGTATCTTGCCTAGAAATAACACGAACAATCCTTCAACTGAAGCTTCTGTTTCTTAAAAACTTACTAAACGCTATATGCCACTCTCTAGAGAAAAGGTTGTGAAGCGTTTAGTTCTGGAACTATCATTTATTTTAGACACCAAGTTAAAAACAACAACATATTTTTCAAAGTGATGGCGTATTCAATGTGATATGAAGTTGGTAATCACAGTTTTAAAGATGTTGTTTTAAATCATTTAATTTTCATGAGTAAACATATCATTATACTACCATATGTTCCATTATTATTTTAGGATATTTCTCTCTATATTACGAAAACTTTTCAACATCATATATTACTAACAACTAAAAATTCATTAAATTCGTATAGAATCTTTAGAACCAGTAAAAATAGTAATAATCCACCAAAATCATATATAATTTCAAAAACTACTTTGGAAACAATTAACCAAATCGATTGATAATGTCATGTCATAATTGATATCATGAGTGCATCAAGAAACGAGCTTGCGTATTTGTAAGGATAACACAGTTGAAAATATTTATTGATATAGTAGATACAATATGTTGTTCATGTAGATCTTCGCATGATTCTTTAAGTCAGCATGACGGCTATCCTATTACCTTCTCATTATTCCTGGGACGTATAATGATGGTTTTTATAACAAAGTGAAAGGCGACTCCATAAATCTTAGTATTTACTTCAAATAAAATCATCTTAAATCCTTTGTCTTGCAAACTAGAATTAGAATGCTAATTTCGAAAAGATAACTATACCTCCCCAAGAAGTATTATTGCAGTAGATAACACAAACGTTTATTAACATACGAAATATATGGTTATTACAACAGACGTTTGACAAAAAGAGAGTAAAACATGTAAATTAATTTATTCGTAACAACTAACAATAATTTATCCGTCGGAGACAATATTTTTCCTAAATCTGTTACATTGTGGAGTTGTACTTAAAGATATCTAACACAGTATATACTTTATTCAGTAATAGTAAGAGGGACATTAACCCTCAAATTTTTGCAAAGTAATAACTAATTTTGTAAACCTGACCTACACTCGGAAACCAAAATAATTCACCCTTAGCAAGTTCTTTTTGCTATATTTTTAATAGGAATTATTTGTCAATAACGAAAGATTTACTTTTTTCTATAAAGACGAAGTTATATTACTAGTAAATATAGTCGTACAAAAGTTAATATTTTTAAGATGTGAGAAGATAAAACACATATATGACGAAAATAATTTTTTATAAAGCATTTTTCTTCAGAAAATTACTTACTTTTTTCTAAATCTTCAAACTTTATTTGAATGTTTATTCTAATCCTTCCCAATAATTTCAATCTTTACATTCTTGTCTTTCTCACATTAAATTCATTTTGAACATATTTCCACATTAATTTTTATTAAATTCAAATTTTATTCTCATTCAAATACTGTTTTGTTTAGTCAAACGTATAGTAGATTAATAGAAGAAAGACGAATAAGGAGGATGTAAACCTGACTAATCTTTCTGGATTTAATCAAATAGGAGCCCCGCTGTCATTAGACACATTCTCTGGAGGTCAGAAGTTCCTGAGTTGCGGGAGAGACGTTCTAAATTTCAAATTAATTTGGCAAGGTATTCCAGTTGGATTTCACCGGACCAAACAATCCTTCATAATAAATAACTGTTCACTTCACGAATGGCTATGTTCCTAGCATTCGGCATAAATCCTACAAGTTATTTTGTTTTGAACTTGGAAATGGAAGTAGGTTTTTAAAAATTGTTTTTCAATTTTATTACAAATTAACCCTAATTTAATTTTATAAACTTTTCTGGAGTACATCACTTCGCACATCAAACATCCTTGAAATTGATCGATTATCGAACATACTTGGAATGTACGTAGTAATTTTGAATGTACGTAGTAGAGGGAAATCATATATTTTGGCCAAATCAATTTTGAATTTATTTTATTGATCATTATAATTGATGTTAAAGCAATAATGATTTAAAATATTGGCTCCATCAAAACTAATTTAAGACAGTACATTTACTATCTTATAAAATCTTCGCGCACAAAATTTATTTTTATTTATTTCATTACCAAAAAGGGAGTTTTTCACCCCCAAATTACCCTTTCTAATAGTAAAGCATGTCTCAGAATGCTGATATTCTTATTATATTAAATACCTTTCAATGTTCGTATTCAATTTCGGATTTTCTCCAAATTTTAGCTTGTTACTGTAATTTTAAAATTTTCCTGTTCAACGGCCACTCACTATATCGGTTTGCGGCTTTCTTCTCTCTTGTTTATCTTTTTTTTTTTTTATCAGCCTCAGAACCATTGAGCTTCTAGTTGCATGATTGTCGTATATTTATGTGCTACAATTAAATGTTTCTACCATATCATTTTATTGGATCACTGTTTGTGGTATGTTAAGAATTTCTAATCATTTATGAACTGTGAAGATGTTTGGAATGAGACGAAGAAATACATGTTACATGAAATCACATAGTTCATCGGATGATTCGCGAATTGCTTGAAAGAAACATGAGTATTAATGAAATGTTGTTCGGCTTGATGAAATATTGAATGGAAAATTCACGCATAGGAACAATTCCACCATCATATAGATTTGAAATTGGTTCAGCACTTCCCTACAGGTTTGTACTGCTGAACTACACTTCAATCACTAATCGAAAATTTGTAGGAGTACAACGTGGCTAATCTCTGAACTGATAACGAACGGACAATGTACATCCCCTTTTATCCTCTTTGAACTGATAGTAACCCCTCACGTGGACTGAGATGGATTGGATCGAGTGGCAAACGAGTAAGATAGCAAGAACAGTTCTTTACTCGTCGACACTATCTCTTATGTCTCCAGCCGTGTCTTTATTCATTAAAGCTCATTAATTACGATGTCGCCCACGACATCAATGTCTCTTAATGAACATGTGCTGACACTTTTTTCTTCCTTTTTTAATTTTAATTCACGTTCCATCTTTCAATCCGGATGGCTATATCTTTATTCTAAGGGATAAGGTTTCATAAATAAATTCCTTTTTTCGTTTTATTCTCAACTAATTGTCACAAATGAGGTGTCACTACAAAAAAACAATTTTCTAGACTATACAAAAATAGCAATACTACATTTAAATTTCTATTTTATTATTATTTAAAGTTCTATTTCTTAACTATTTTTGTGTGTGTTGAAAGGTAATTCGAATCATGATAAGTACCTAGGCTGTCCTCCAGATGACGCTACTTTCCGCCGATGATTCAATCACGTTAGCTCATGTGGAATACATTTCGCTCATAATGTATCCCACAGATCACGTCACTCATCGACCTCGAAGTTGCTTACATTTATTTATCTTAAAAAACAAAAAACTGGATAACCCTTACATATACAATTTATTGCTTTGACGATGCACATCTAAGGTAAATAAAGGTAGACTTAATTGAGACATGAATTTGTTTTTCTGGAACTACCTCATTCAAATTCTGCGGGCATCATTTAATTTCAAGTCGTGAGTAGTGTCACCTGGATGACAGTTCACGAACTAACTACATTTTCAAACGAATTTGTAATTTAAAACGTCATTTTTTGGCTCGTTCTAATGCAATAATAAATTTATTATTAAAACAGCAGTAATAAACTGCATGTGAAAACGTGGAGGTCTATAAACTTATTTACAATCCGGAAGCAATCAAGGGACCATCTCTTCATTTCCGATCAAGAACCACAAAGCAGAGTTGGATTGAAAATTTCAGCATACTTCTAAGATAAGGATAAAAATAGTTAGCTACGTGTTACCATATCAACAGAATACCAATAAATTTGTATTTAATAAAATACAAAAATGCTATTTCACAAGTACGTATTATTATCATTCTGTAGATTATTCGGAATATCTTGTTTATAAATCGTCACTACTGAAATAACTTTAAATTCGAGATTAATTATTACAATACGCAAACTAAACAGATTCTACCAGAAGGAAAACCGGAGAAAAATTCGGACCAAGATCAGAATGTAAGATAACGAAATTATCTTCTTGTCCTTAAAATAGTGTTAGAAATTGTACTGTATATCAGGCCATTGCCAAAAACTACGGGAGGAAAGGAGATATTTAGAAAAAGTTTCCTTTCAGAAAAAATAACGATATTTGGAATAATAATAAAAAAAATCAAAATGCTTTGCTAAGCAATGAATCAAATATTTTCGAATGAGAATTTGAATTACGAAGGAAGGGTATTGCTTCCGTCCGTGTGTCGCTCCCATAGTAAGCACGGTTGATCGATGTTCCAAGTCTCATCTACAGCTGAGCGCTGGATTCGCTAGGACGATGACCCTCACGTAACACTGGCGGTGTATAACAAACACGTGCGCGACCGACATACATCGTCGGCTTCCTTTAAGTTCACCTCACACTGTGTTCGCAGCGAATTAATTTGCATCTTTGAGATCACGCTATACTCAATTATACCGCTCCCATCTTAATCATACTAGTTCTTAAAATTTCTATGCTCCGGAAAATCGATTAAAGTAACTGACGTCATAAACACTTCCAATTTAACTGAGTTTTTTATTCTGGATTCGAATCATGGCGATGAAAATCCTTTTGATCTCATTATCTTTCTTGCTTTGAATGACTTCATTACAAATTTAATTTATTCACTTTTCACTGGAGATTACAGCAGCGTGAATTGTGAAAATTTCCGTTCGTATTGTCAGTCCGGAAAGAAGAGTAATGAATGGGTTTATAATTAAAATGATATATTAATTTACTAATCTGCACTTTATAAATCAATAAAAATGAAACTAATAAGATAGCTTGTAAAACGATATATTTGAAAATAATAATGAAAAGTTAGTACCTTTACGTAAGTAAAAATATAATTGTCCCATTCTCTAGAATAAATTAAAAGAAGGTTATATTGTAGATATTTTGATATTTATTGTGGTGAATTCATGGTGGAAAGCTCTATCTCTTGATGGTCTATTACTCAACCCTTTCAATATTACGGACGTTTGCTGCAGCGAGATCAGCCATTCAATAGGTTCTAATGACCTTGCTGTTGACGAGCCCTTAAAGCCCCACACACACAAAAAAAAAAAAAACAGCCATTCATAAAATTTGAGATTTAGATTTGTCTATGGCTGATACCTTAATTTCTCATATTATCAGCCACTCGTAAAACTATCCAAAAACCTAAATTTAAAATGACCGTCTAAAAATTCTTCATTGTCTGATTCTTTAAAGTGGAATAAGCAGCCAGAGTAGTCTTTTCGAAGTCGAATTTGATTTACAATACTGGACACACACACACACACAAAACAAACCATTTTGTCATTTTGGTGTCAGATACTCGAATCAGAATACTTTCATGTCTTGAGTGGTAGCGTTCCCTCCTTGAAAACCAAACTACCCTTGTTGAAGAACCCGACGCCTGAGAACGGACGTTGAAGAAGAACGTTGAAAACGTAGCGCGCACTATACATCTGTTGAATCAAACACGTCAAGACGATGAATAATGTTCAAAAATGTTGTAATCAACCATGAAATTTGAACATCGTCAAGAATATCTTACATACAAGAACTGAGAAAATGATAGATCTGGTCTTGTTTAAAGGTATTCTCATTTAACACAAGTCGCAAAACATCGATGTTGTTTCGAGTAAGTTCATTTTGTATGACATCGTCTTTATCATGTTCCACCGAAACCTCTTGGATGGATTTCTGTAAAACGAGATTTTATGCACGTGAAATAAGAGAATGCTTTTTTTCAAAGACTCTTTCAAACAGGGAAGGTATAAATAGTAATTTGTGATCTAAAAAATGTGGCGAGTGGACTTTAACTTCCTCTTAATAATCTCCGAGGGTAATTGAAATTAAACAACCCAATAGTCTTGCAATGAGTAAAATAATATGTATGAAATAGGAAAACAATATATAAATGAAGGAATAAATATTCCATATGTCACAGTAACTTCCCTTTGTCCAATTTGTGCGATATCCCACTCCTAATGGACTAGCTGTGCGGTGTACATATCCCCCATTCCACCAAACCCGAATGTAGGAGTTGACGTACAAGTGTTCAAATACCTCAAACGCAGGAAACCCGAAAAGCTTTTTATCCCGATGAACAGAGCTCCTCTCTGCATTGTACGCAGTGCGACGGTTCCACGCGACACGCATGCTCCGTCAAGCGTGAAGACCGCAAGCATCGCGGACGCGTGGCGATACATCGATATATCGATCGTTCTCTGGCCGATACGACACGCATCGTAGCCCTCAGCTGTTCTTGCGATGATCCTCTGTTTCTCCCTTTCTGCTCTCGTTCACCGCATTCCTTGCTAATATCGGTGCTTTGAGGACACTTGAGATGCTGGTATTTGCTGCTCTTCTTTCATCTTTGGTTTCAATTTCTCTGGGAATCGTTCTAGATGGTATTTGTGGGTTTTCATCGGTTTGTTCGTGGTATCCCGAGCGATCGCAGCCAAAATGAGATTAATTACTTTCATCTGTTTTATGTGGAGAGATTTGAATGCCATTCGAAAGAGTAAGATACCATGAATTTTTTCCCACGAGAGTTTTATTCCTGTTTGCAAAAGAATTCAAATTATTTCTCCCTACAAAAAATACCATCTACAGTATCGTACATTTAACTGTAAAAAAGGGTGATGAATGTAAATGAGTATATGATATAAAGGTTACAATCGCTGTAGCGTTTTACGAGTATTGTAAGCACCTGTCACAAAACTAACCATGTAAGTGTATCGAAAAAATATAATTGTTTACTGATTATTGTGCTAAATTACTAGAACACATGCAGTTGTCATTGGTCTCTTGCCAGACGTTTCACACAACTTCAAAAAGTTTGATAAATTGATATTTCTATAGAAATGGTTCACCTTGCTCGGTAAACTGATACGACTCACTTAAAAAACTGCATGTATATCCCATCCTGGCCCGGGTTTTTCTCCGTATTCTTTATATAGACTCGCTAGTCTCTCGCCTAGAGGCGGCAGTTATTGAAATTATAAATATTAATTTTACGCGCTATTTAATAGTTACGATTTATAAACAACACTTTCCGCATTATCTATTGTTTCGTTTCAATAGCATTATCTATACGTAGTTCTAAAGAACTATTTGATTAAAAAAATCAAATTAGATGATATTATTTTAATTTTATAACACCTACCGAATTATTTTTATTGTTAGGAGTGTGTTGAAATGTTAAATCCACCTATGCCTTAGAGCCCTTGATCGGAATTGATGGGATGGTCCCTTGCTTGCTTCCGGAGAGTAAATTAGTTTATTGTCCTCTCTACGTGGTCATACCTAGTTTTTAACTGCTTTTTTTTAGAATAAATTTATTTATTTATTCTTCCATCCATTCGCGAGTAACGGGTTAAAAATGTCCGATATTGTACAGGCTCATGACTATCTCACACAATTTCACTGAATAAACATAAATTTATATTTACATACTAGATAAATATTCAATAAAGCCAGATAAGACAATGCCAGCCTATTATTAACGATATGGAAATGCGTTTGATTCAAATCAGTTATCTGTGTCGTAATTTCCTTCTTCTCTTTGTCATTAAGTTCCTCCGTTATGTTGGTGACGAATCGAAGAGATTCACAGATGTCCGCGCCCGCAGGCATCCCTGCAGATAATAAACAGTCCATTATATATATTTCATGATCAGATTTCTCATCCCAATAGCTCCGACCTCAACTGAAGCCAATCGTTACGATAGCATCGTACACAGTGTTATTACGTCCAACTCAAAAACACTCAATTGTCCCCCTTCAGAACATTGTGTCGACGCATTTCGTTTTTCAATGACAGAGTATCTTCTGATAACGGTTACTTCACTGCACAAAAAAGCCACTCTTTGAATGACGTCCGAGTTTATAAATCGTTACTTAAAGCCCGCGAGCCATTTTTTATACACTTTCGATCGATCAGGCCGGCACGGGATAGGGATTGGAAGAACGTTGTCTGATGAATAAAACTAATGGGTCATATTTATTTATTTGTTTGTTACGCGATATTTTGATTCCCATTAATAAATTTATATTAATTGAAGCTGGAAAAATTAATTCGTATATTTCTTCTTCGATTTTTTTTTAAATTCTGTACGATAATAACATATTACATTGTAATGTGCGACAGGGTAATTCCGAAAACAAATTTCTGTAATTTATTACAGAATGTAGTGCCCCAACGTTTGAAAAATGTGTACAACAAAAATGTACTGCAACTAGCGGGCAGTGAAAAATGTTTCGCGAACCGTATGACAGGAGTGCTGCCAGCTGGACTTGCCATAAGTAATAAGACCTCCTTTCTAGACATTAAAGACTTAGTGTTTGCAGTTCTTTTCTCCTACATCTAATAGGGAATATTTATAAAATATAACATAATCTAATATAGCTACTTATGAATCAATAGTCTCAGGATATATAGTAATTCGTTGCCTATTGTACTAAATTTGTAGGCTGCAATGGTATTTTCAGTCTTCTATTGCCACAGTAATTTTTTGTGTAGAATAAAACTCATCGTAAATACTTATAGTAAAACAATTCATGCCGTCAAATATATACCTACATAATTGCATTTTCATCTTGACAGAAAGAGATTAAACTCTTCCAAAATTTGCAAAATATAGGAATAATTAATTCGCCTTGATGTTATAACAAATGTATCCCGCTTGTTTCATTTCCATACCACAAGGATTCAAAAGGATTTTCAAGAGAACTATCATCAATGACTTCGTAGTTTTCTTGTTTCCACAAGTAATGACAGCAATTATCCTCTCCTTTACCCTCATAACCTTCGATATCAAAAGTTATTATTATGATAATATGGACTAGTGCTCCTGACTCCATCTCATCACCGTTCCTCGACCACCGTTAACCATCACTTGTCTGAGAAGATCGTGGACCTCCGGAGGTATTCAGCTCTCATTGTGACGCGGAGTGCCCCAAGGGTCAGGTCATAAAGCGAAACGTACGGCGTGCCTAACGAAAGCACACTGCGGAGCACGAACGGAAATGGTGGATGCGCTTAAAGATGGGCAAAGGCAGATGAGAAAGGAAAATGGCTAACAAGTTGAAACGGGACGGGTAAATAAAGTTTCCTAGTGGAAGATACATCAACAGTTATTCATGCCAGATATAGAAATGTATTTTATTTATGTGTTCATTCACATATCATTACTTCTATTCAAAAAATATACTCATACTATTTAAAGTGTTTGCTATTATTTTCTACTACTCTGTGATTTTACAACAACTATTAATGTTTCATCGTTACATTTTTGCTTAAAATTACAAACATATTGACATTCTATTAGTATTATAACTCGCAGCTAACTTTTTATCTTATCTAGGAATTTTTGCTGAATTTTTTGAATCCGCCTCTGCCTTAGGGCCCTTGATCGGAATTGATGGGATGGTTCCTTGCTTGCTTCCGGAGAGTAAATTAGTTTATTGTCCTCCACGTGGTCATACGCAGTTTGTACTGTTTTTTGACAATAAATTTATTATTATTATTTATTATTATTGAATTAATCAGAGAAATTCAGTGATTCTTTTTTCAGACTTAAAGTGACGCTTTAATAAAGTCAAATGAAGTCGTTTCTCTGCATTTAACTTTTCTCATAAAATAAATAAGAATTACAATTTGTGTAATTACCCAATTTGTTATGGAGCCAATAGAAGAATCTTGACAAATTGTATCAATGAAGACATTAGCTAAGTTAGAGGAAACTGCCATTTTTTATAAGCATGTTTATTTGACTACACAAGAACCCATCGAGATAATTAAAGAATATATGAATCGTAATGGACAGGATTATATTTATTGTTAATTACGAAAAGTTGATTTATTTATGAAGTGATGACTTTTACGTGTACTATCTTTACTTACTTGAAAGTATAATTATAATTTTTGATTAATGGTAACTATATTACCTAAATTATTTCGGAAACCTTAAGCGTTAAATAATGCGTCTGAATTTGATGAATTAATTTCCATCATGCGTGGTAGCCATTATAAATTATTGGCGAATAAAATTATCATTTGGAAAATTATTTGAAGATTGTAACCTAAACCTACTTTTCATCGTTCTACTGGATAATATTATCAAAATTTTCTTTCGGTTCACCTTGAACAATATCATAAAAAATATTTTTTTACGGAAAAAATTATATAAAGAGGCTTTTATCAAATAGAAAACTACCCGAATATTTTTAAGGATATATTATAATACTTTTAATGTATTTCATGAAATCGTTTCAGCTTATAAGATCACGAATTGAAAATGAATATTCATATTTGGTATTGTTAACTATCAAATAACTCTAGAAAGTCACTTTACACATTTCCTTGCCCATCTTGAATTTTCCAAAAACGACTTATTTAAGATTCATTTTGAAGCAGCAGTTGGAGCAGTTTAAAACTCCTAGTAGAGAGACCATGCCAGAATCGGAAGACAAGCAGTAGCAAGAACAACTGCTACTTGAAGGAGTGACTCTGAAGCGTCATGTGAAGGTCATTAGCATTCCGCTTCAGTCGGGAGGCCGATGTTGTTGTAAGGCTTCAGCATCATGCGTGTTTTTGCCTAAAGTCATCGGAAATGACGTTGCGCTTCTAAACGAACGATTTTAAGAGTTAACTGAAACTACAAAGGGAGAATTCAAATTTTATCTATCTTTACATTATCGTACAGATTATCAGTGATTATTTACCACCATAGTTTTTCGGTAACCCGTAGGACGAACAAACCACAGCGAAGCACATGATAACCTGCAATCAACTAAACTCGTGTTGTAGCGAAAATTCATACAAATAATATAATGTGGAAATATATTTTACTATTACGAAAAGGTTCTGGAGCAGTGGTCTGTTGAAATAATACCATTTATGTGTGCGCCAACATATCGAACTATTTTAGTTCATCAGGACTGAAGAAAATGAATGTTTGGAGAAAAGAACACAAAAAATATTACCGATGTATTATTAATAATACGTTGTAATAAAAATACGTTGAGACATTAGAAGAAAATATTTACGTCTTAGAGAGCAATCAACGATATATTGTGTTACTTTCCGACCCTGACCGGCTTTGCATGAGAGTTTTGTTGTTGTTTTACCCTATGTCCTATTATTTAGAGTAGATACAAAATAGCACCCCTGCAATACGAAGGTGACATTACAACATAATTTCAATCTTGTATCTTATCGTATCATTCAGATTCCTATGTACAGTTTTTTCTTCTCTGTGTTGATGAGTCACTCAGGGCAACGTCGCATATTTTGTTAGATTGGTTGAATAATCAGAACCGAATATAAAATAATAATATTTCAGTACGAAATAAATTTTTATTAGAGAAAGACAATCATATTTATAGAATGCATCCTAAGTTTCCACTTCGCCAACTTAGAAGGTTTATTATTCTTCGCAGATACCTTTTGCATACAAGGTCTCTGTCATGAAGAAGATATAAGCAACATCACACTCTGCTTAGTTCGTTTCCATGAAAGGCAGAGACGATGCATCAAATGACTTATGATTACAATTTCATGATTTAATTTAAATTTGAAAAACAATCGTCCATTGATCGTACTAGTAGCAGATGAACACTGTAACAAATTTACAATTTTTTATTATTTATTTATTTATAGTTCAATTTTTACATTCCGAGATCTGGTATTCCACACATCCATGTTTGGAGCGAAGATATTAAAGCAGGAGAGAATGACGGAATCAAATCGAAATTTGTCTGACACGAACGAGAGTAACTTCCACTGATAAGGTTCTTATTGAGTGAGCCGCTTGTTTAGAGCGCCTGTTCCTAATAGTGTTTCGCGAAACCCTATTGATCCGTAGAAGGACCACAGGGGTTCCGAGAGAGGTCACAGAAGTTCGACATAGCTTTAAGACATTTAATAATGAAACAGAAAAAAAATTCTTCTCATTAAAAATCTGAATAATTTGTCTTTCTTTTCAAGTCAAACATGATAATTTGCCCTAAAACAACAATTAGTTTAATAATACGGTATAAATAAAAAATGGTTGTATGTATAATGGATAATTAAACTTATTTTTTGGGTTCCGCCAAAATAAGGTTGGTCACTTTTAGGGTTATGTAGCTGATAAAAATTGGGAACCGCTGGACTAGGGGATGGAAGTTGGCTCCATCCCAACACAAAAAGTTCCACTTCCCAATAAATAAATTACATTCAATTTAAAATACCCTTGCTTATTATGAACTTAAAAAGTAGGATATCTCTGAAGGATGAATTGAATAATTTCGTTGTCCAGATACCTGCGAATTACAAGTAAATTTTTGTAATATTTTTCCGTATGAAAAAAAAAATTGCAATGCACAGTATATGATACGTTCCATATTTTGCTCCTTCTGGACCTATGTCCCTTCACTTGCCTCGCACTATGACTTGACCAGTTGTAAGTAGCATCTTCATAATTTTGTGAATACACATGAATTTGTTCATTAACGAATGGCTTATATTTAATTTTGCTAGTAATATAAATATGGTAATATTGTGACAGAGAAGGGGGTTAATTTTTTTATTGTAGTATATGTAAATGGGAAATGTAGCGAGCTATTGTAGCTTTTCTACATGACGCGACAGGAGGTAGGAGATGGGTGGTAGGTTATTGTTAGTAGGTGGGCCGCTTAGCTGGGTTTACCAACACCTTGACCTACATGGAGTTGTTAGTAGGGGTAGTTAGTAAAAGATAGAGTTCTTGATACTAGGAGGTGGTGGGTAGAGTAAGGAGGGTTCGCTTTTCAGTAGTCACAGCTGTATGAACTGGGACATTAATGTGAGAAGCAACAAAATTTTTATGGTCCCACCGGGAATCGAACCCGGGATTTGGCGATGAACTAGAACTCTAACACCTGGGTCACGGAGGGGCAGAGCTTATATTATTATATTATCGCGACCTTCTTTGGGTTAAGAATCTTTTGTCGGAACCTCGTATGCCCTCACTACTTCCACAACCAGGTCATTCACGCCGACCATGACATCAGAGCCAAGGTTACGGAACTGCAGCGACTCCAACAATGCCTCATTTGTGCCTCCATTCCTCTCTTCAGCTACGGTGAGTGAACGGCATCAGAGTGCAGGCGACGCCGAACAATTATGCCGGAAGTTGTAAACTCGAGGAAGGAACGTTGACGGAGAACGTCATTTCGTGATGAAACCATACAAAGCAGCAGTCACCTTTTGTTGTGACGTTCTTCCAGGTTTAGTGACTATTAATGCCAAGGAGACTATATACAGTGGAAACGTCTTTAGTTGGGGGTAGGTTTTGATAATAAGAAACAATAATTCTACGGTTATTACCTATAAAGTAAACTAATATGTCTTAAAGCTTATGCCAATAGCGGAAAATATTTGTTACTAACTAAATATTTCGCATAAAAGAACAGCTACTTTCTTCTGAAAACAAAATCCGAAGCAATGTTGTCGCCCATGAGTTTTCATGGGACTTGTAACATGCATAAGCCGAGTTTGGACCAAATTGGCGGCATGAAAATTCTACTCATATATTGTGACCTAGGAGACTATATACCCTCCTTAATTTTAACATTTACAATTACATTTACATTTTACTTACAGTAAAGTTTAACCCCTTCGCGGTAAAAGGAGTTATGCGTTTGGCTATTTTACATGTGTAGGATGGAGGGAATCGGATCTTTTAAACCAGTTGATTTAGTTCCAATGTCACCGTGTGACGTCGCTGATGGCGGGTTCGTACTTCCCAACTGGCAACGTTTTTCGTACATACCTCCACTCCATACGTTTCTACTCCTGTATACAGTAATGCACTGTAACAAAAGGTATTTTTATGCCGCTCATTCGGTCCAAAATCGGCTTATGCACGTTAAACATTCCATGAAAACGCATGGACAACATTACTTCGGATTTTGTTTTCAGAAGAAAGTAGCTGTATTTTATGCGAAATATTGAGTTAAAAACAAATATTTTCTGCTATTGGCATAGGTATAAAAGACATGTTCTTATAGCGCTTAGTTTACCTTATGTGGTAATAATCGTTCAATGTTTCTTTTTTGCATAAATAATAAATATCAATGAATATTTTTACTGTATTTATTTGAATCGTTCATGTTATCAACCGGATAGTGTTAGTATTATTTTAAACTATGAACATGTATTCACAAACACGTTATTTAATCAATTTTCCGTTTTAAAACTGCTATTTTCGTCTGAAAACAAAATTCGAAGGAATGTTTTTGTCGCTGCGTTTTCATGGAACTTGCAACATGCATTCGCCGAGTTTGGACAACAATTGATGGCAGAAAAAGGAGGCCCCACTTTCAAGTCACAAACACATGTGTTTACTTGACAACAAGAAGTGTATTTCGATTGCACCAGTATGTTTTGAAAGAAATGGAAATATGTATTTTTTTAATGAACTCAACTAATCATTATTTTATTGTTATAAAACGTTTTAGGGCGTATTTTGGTTCCAATTAACGGTGTATAGATAATTTTTGCTGACCCATTTGGAGACCCCTCAGTGGTGGAGCCGAGGGACATTCAGCCCCCTCCACCCCCGCCCCGGGACGCTACTGTGATTCGCTTTATAATGCCTTCGAGCAGAAAAAGGTTTCTGCAGTAGACTCCAGATTTCCAGTTTCTTGATCATCCTCAGATGATCCTTTGTAAACTCGATTATAACTGACAACTTTTGAATAATTATTAAATAATAAAACACATCGATCGAAGATACAAAATAATAAAATGCACCAATAACTGACCTCAAAATACATGGATATAAGTTCCCTAATAACTTTTGTGGGACCAGACCTCATTGGCAAAACGGCTTAGTCCTGTTTAAGAAAAAAGCGGAAAAAAGATGAAGTTAGGAAATTAAATCACAGATGAGATAACAGAACTAATTCTTTAGAAAAATTAAAGAAAAAAAATGATAGTATGTCAACGTAATTTAAACACATTGTTCTCAGCACCTCAAACAGGCCTTATTCGAACAATTACCTGTAAGTGGAAGCATTGATTACGATCTTAGAAAACAATGCCCCTCATATGAATAGAAATGAGTTTGAAATTACGAAAAGAAGAAACAATAGAGAAATAATGTGGTGTTGAAACAGGTGTGATGAATAAACGATGCTGTTCATGTGACTCTGTAGTTATAGCCCTCGCCTACTAGATAGATTTAAATTTTGCAAAAAATGATTTGGTAAGAGAAAATATTCAATTTATTTCACTAATAAGTTCCAGATTTGATTTTAGATTGTTAGTTTTAGATTGATTTTAGTTTTACGGACATTTTCTTATAATTAGTACTTTTCTTGAAACTGTGGCGATAATAAGAAAATCATAAAAATATTTGGTTACAGGAAATACTTTAATACAAAATGTTGCAGTAATGTATTTTACAAATTATACATCTACAAATAGTTAATTTTTTTTCTTAGAAAAGTCTATGAAATACTTGAATTCCAACTTCATTAATTCTATTTATTTACCGTGCAAATAATTATACTAAGGATTTGTGCGATAATTATATCCAGTGAAACATACGTAAACACCACTCCGTCGTATGATTCAAATGGTTCTTCTCTCACAACACAATTGCTATAATGAATTTGTTTCTGATGTATCACATAAGTTTGTTAGACCTCAGACTAATCTCTGGATATATCTTTGAACAGAAAGTAGTCATACGTTTATATCAAACAAACTATCCCACAAGTAAGTGCCGAAGGGGTTCACGGAAGGTAAAGCTCCAAAATTATTTGGCCTCGGCACTAGGAGGAGGAGATGTGGAAAAGCATCTCGCTCCGGCAGGTTTGACCTCAGGATATACCAGATACTCATTTAACAGCAGTCCTGAGTGGGCTTGGGAGTCAGTCTGGATGTTGAGGTGTGATAAAAACTTACCATTCAGAAACTCTACCCATTGAGCCAAATTGACACCACTTCATATTTTTATACATACACGTTTATATTCTTTCGCTTTTTTTGTGATCGTTTCCAGTTAATGTTATTTAGATTATTAGCTTCAACATCCATTAATCATCTGGATGTATAGTTTTGTTTTAGTTTTTTTTACCGAGACCGCGGAATAACATGTGAGAGTGGTTGTCTGTATTCAGATGGAAAAATAGATAGAGATAAAGTTTTTTCGAACCTATGATAGGATAAACGTACTGACGAGTTGGGAATCGTACACAGAATCTAGTGAACTGATGCCAAAATCACAAACTTCGTTTATCCTTCTTCACTCACGTTAGTACACCATTCCACCCCGGGTCCGTCACTGCGAAACGACGTCGACGAGCTCTAAAGCCCCAAGAAGAAAAAAAGAAAAAACTGCGAAATGGTATCACGGAAGATGACGACGGTATTCAAAATTATATTTCCTTAATACTCATAATGCTCATATTGCTCATTATTCTCATAATGCTCATAATGCTCATAATGCTCATAATGCTCATAATGCTCATAATGCTCATAATACTCATAATGCTCATAATACTCTTGTGGAGAGACGAGCAGAATGCTCCAAGAGCGAGTGTTCGAGAAAGTTTAATTTCAGAAAGAAAGCAAACCGAACCATAATATTGTTCTGTTTGGGGTTTCTTACTCAAATCCATTCCAGTTACAGTATCAATAAGCCGGGTGATTCCTTAAGATTGTGGTTCTTAAAAATATACTTCACAGAAATATGTGTGTTGGTAAATACAAATAATGACATATTATTAATGGCTATTCTTCTTGGGAAAAATAGCATTATATAATAATCATCATTAAGATATAATAATTGGGTAAAAGTGCATTGAATTTTTATGGGTAAATATTGTCAAACTTTTAAAAAGTTTTTTTTTTCTTTTCTTGAAATCGAAATTATATTTTCGTAAATAAAATGTTTTTTTAATTCAATAAAAATTTAAAATATATTATTGAGCGTTTATATTTATAATGAGAAATTGATAAAGGGAAAAAATTCCAAATACCAGCTATTCTGAGAGCTTCATCAAAGTCTTATTAAATCAGAGAAAGTGTATAAAGCTTGTAGTGTACCTCTGGGAAGGATGAACGGCAATGCAACCTCAATGCAAATACATAAAGCTCTTAAACCAAGAAGAAGGAATGACTAGGATCTAAAACTCTCTACAGCATGTCGTCAATCTTCTTGACCATCATCAAATGCACAGAAGAGAGTAGATGAGATGCATGAAGTAGGTCGCTATCTTAAATCTCCGCTTCACAATTTGCGTGGTGTACTGAATGAAAAAAATTGAGACTTCTTTGCATGACCTCGATTTTTAATGGAAGCCATCACTTCTCTTCAACTACAATCTGTTTCCAAGATAATTGATAGTTGCTGGAGCTCCGTCATGTTAATGGAGAAGGGTTGCCACGGAATTTAATTTAGTGGAGAAATGGCTGAATAACATAAATTTTCGAATGATAATTGTATACGTTCTAAGATGAATGTGTCAATATATGAATTTATCGTTCTTTCTTCTGCATATATTAAGTCTTTAAAAGAACACCAAATGAACTCCCCCAGTGGTGACCGAAGGTTACACTTGATCTCACTCCGACCGCTTCACACAATTTCACGTAGTTTGGAGAATAGATATCTCCACGGGAACAATCCCCTTATCTACCCGATAACCTTGGCGACAAATTCGCTCAAGTTCTTGCATGAAAAATGTCTTGATTTCAGTAAACGAGAGAGACGAAATTTACATTATCTATTATTGTGATCTATTTTTTAAGAAGTAAATGTAGCCCTGATGATGACCCAAATTTAATGTCGAAATGTATGTATGAGTTGAAAAATTCTTTTGTTTTACTCGATCTAAATGCAAGAAACAATATTCCTATTGATAAATATGGCCAATATTACTCACATATTTGAAATATCAAAGGTATTGGCTCATCAACACTGTTTCAGAGGATTTCACCAAGATTATTTGTATAAAAATAAGTTAATGATACCTTCAAACATGCATCTCTATGACCTAGATTTAGAAGCTAGTTACAATGTTAGGATTTTAAATGTATAATCTATTAGTATTGCTTCAAAGGCACTTACATTATACGAGAATGAGTAATGAGTACTACTTCAACACTAATTTCGAATGCTGGTTGCTATCATTATTTTGGAGGATTAGTTTGAAATGATAGTTACGTATTAGATAGTGTGAGGTTATTGCGGAACAATATTTTTTTTACAAATATGCGATTAAGAGTCGTGAAACACAAAGAGTTTCTTCTCATATTGTAATTTGTTAATACTACGAACTCGAAAGTACATCATATCTTCAGTTAGTATATAGAAACAGTACACAAAGATATTCAAAAGATCCACTTCATCAAACGCGTTGCCATAACAGAAACATAATCTTAAAAGCTAGAAAATATCCAACAGAAACTCGTATTGAAGTAACAAAACTGCCCAGAGATTGTATTTTATAGCTCTTCCCATGCTCATCAGGATAAAACAGTCTTGTATCTACTTATCTCATATCAGAATATTACCAATATTCTTGATAAGCCTATAATATTCTGGAAGTAGTGTTAAAGATGTATGAGATAAGAATATTTATGAGTTCGTCCACTGGAAAAACCAGATATTCCGGAAGGGGGGGAGAGGTGAATGTTCCCCGCCATTCGGCAATTGGACACCGATGTAACGAAGTCGTTGCACGCTGTTTAACTGTTAATATTAATGTCCATAATAGAAAATCTAATTACCATAGTCTAAAACAATACATAAAAGGCAATTAATATTGCATAGTTTCAGTCGGATGGTGGGGGGAGAGTTCCCCTTGCTCGTTTTCCTACATCCGCCATTGATTTTGCCCTCAATCTTGGAATATTTGTTTTACCAATAAATATTTGTTTGATGAATTTTGTGCTTTGTTTTTAAGATTAATTTTATTTATTTGTCTGTTGTCCTTAGGTCGCAAGGGCGGGGGCGGAGGTAAGAAGGGCTATGGACAACTCCTCGCTATGGGCATGATGATGAAAGGCATGATGGGTGCAATGGCGATGGCGGGCGTCGCAGCCATCGCCGGTAAAGCGCTCATCGTCGGTCTCATGGCCCTCACTCTAGCGGCCATCGCGGGACTCAAGAGCCTCACCAGCGGCGGAGGCAGCAAAGCGGTCACTTACGAGATCGTCAGCAAACCAGTGTACAGCCACGAGCATTCACATTCACACGAAGTACAACATGGTCACGGTGGTGGCGGAGGATACGGCCACTCATCCTACGGCAGGAGCTTCGACGACGCGCCGATAGATGGCACGCACTCCGCGCGAAGCCTCGGGGGATCCCCGGATGTGTACGCGGCGAGGGATGCGCATGATCTGGCGTATAATGGGTACTTGAAAGGACCTCAAGGAAATAGTGGACCGGTAACTGGTTCACGTTGAAGGGACCTTTTTCGACATACTTATTATCCTAATCTCTAAGACGGAGAAACTAAAAAATATGAAGTTAAATATAAAATGATACACTCAAATATTCCTTTAAGAGTTGCAAAACTTTATTATCTAAGTATGACCGACGCTACGACACTTCCATAAAGTGAAGAGGACAATGAACGACAACTGAAACTGAGTTAACTATTACATTTCTAACTTCGAAACTGACGTGTTCTAACTAACAAGCACATACCAATTCTTAAAAAAGCGAGACTACTAACATAAGGATAATATAACTAACATAGTACTAATAAAGCTACTTCATTGATCTGAAAATATTTATGCTTGGTGGTGTTCAATACCGTTTATTACATATATTTACAATTCTAGTTTTGACGTAAAATAACATTCCTAAGTTATTTCAAATTACGTCTTATGTGTGAAACTTAACAGTTTTAATCTTATTAACTAGAACGTAAGTAGTGCTCATAAAATACTCAGAAAATAAGATAATTTATTATCAGTATTACTAGGATATTCCTATTTTTAAGGCGACGAAGAGTATATCTTAATATACGACTACTAGAACAAGATCGTGAAAAAGTTGGTGCAAGACTATGAATGACTTTACTGATTACGTCCTACGAATCACGTTTTTTAATGAACTGGACCAAGGAGACAATATGTTACCATACACGCTGAAGTAATGAATTAATCTAGGTGTTTTACCTTCATCTCACGAAACATAATTGAATAACAATGTATTGCCATGTAAAGGACCATTTAGACAAGAGAAACGCGAAATAAAAGAAGACGACTATGAAAGAAACACATACGTGAAACTAGAGAATTACTGCATTTGACGACGGATATATTGCATTTAAAGAGAATCTTAATCTTTAACTTACTAATTCATTAATATATTAACAACTATTATCTTCCATTACCCTGATTTATAACTATTTTAGCAAGTAAGAACTCACCGTTTATTATAATATAAAACACAGAAAACGGTGCACCTTTACCATCAGTATTATGACAATGACCACGTATTGAAATAGTAGAAGACCATTGTTTAACGAAAATCTCGAGGAAATCTCGAGCAAAGCTACGCANAAGATCGTGAAAAAGTTGGTGCAAGACTATGAATGACTTTACTGATTACGTCCTACGAATCACGTTTTTTAATGAACTGGACCAAGGAGACAATATGTTACCATACACGCTGAAGTAATGAATTAATCTAGGTGTTTTACCTTCATCTCACGAAACATAATTGAATAACAATGTATTGCCATGTAAAGGACCATTTAGACAAGAGAAACGCGAAATAAAAGAAGACGACTATGAAAGAAACACATACGTGAAACTAGAGAATTACTGCATTTGACGACGGATATATTGCATTTAAAGAGAATCTTAATCTTTAACTTACTAATTCATTAATATATTAACAACTATTATCTTCCATTACCCTGATTTATAACTATTTTAGCAAGTAAGAACTCACCGTTTATTATAATATAAAACACAGAAAACGGTGCACCTTTACCATCAGTATTATGACAATGACCACGTATTGAAATAGTAGAAGACCATTGTTTAACGAAAATCTCGAGGAAATCTCGAGCAAAGCTACGCACTATTCGACAGTAGACTTACGTACACAGTAACAAATGATATAAGCTCAAGAAAATAAACTGAATCTTATTCTTATATGTTAAGAATATACATACGATACAAACTTCTTGACTATAAATAGAATGTAAGAATGAAGAGAGATATAGGACCCTACACATCCCTTACTCAACGACGGAACGTAAAAACAACATTCTACAACCAAAGACCAATTAGTAATTTATAATATTTAATTGTATTTTCATGAATGTATGTTACAGAACCTTTTGTAGAGGAGATTGTATGGTTTTCTTTAATTTATTTATTGTTTGTTAATAAATTTTTGATACGACGTCGTACTTTATTCAACCCTAACCTTTCATTTACATTTTTCCTCCTTTCTCATAAATTGAGTTGAATTCTCTACCATGACTAAATATGTTGGTGGAAGCAAATGAAAGATTTTTATCGTAGAAATTCAATATTCTTAGTGATATACTACCTAGAAGCTCCGTTACGCATTATCTAATGTGTCAGCTACAGTGCAGTTTTTCTGTGGCAAAATAACGTGAGTGTGCGCGGTAGACTAGTAACCGATGTGCGCATACGTGAGATCCTTTTTTCCTGCCCCTTACCATCTCCCGCTTTCTTATCTTCCTCTTCTTCGCGCGCAGATCTGCTTAAATCATTTCAGTGTAATAAATCATGTGCGAAGAATGTGACATATCCAAATCCGTGAGTAGTCGGAATGATGTGGAAAGAATGAAAACGTACAAATTCTTCATAATAAAAAAAGAGAACCACATCGTATATGCTCAGATCATGAATCCTGCATAAATACCTCGAGGGAAAAACGCGTTTGAGAGTGTAGAATTCACTTCCTACTTAAACTTTTCAACCACTTGAGGCTCTAAATTAATAGATATGAGGGTGGAGGAAAATATCCTTAAATCTTGTAGAACATGAGAAAAACTACCACAGTCAGTAACTTCCCGGTGCTGCATAGTTGAAAATGTTCTTCGAACCTCACTTAACTAAGAGGCTCATGGCAGCATGAAATGTATATCTACTAGCCTTCACGCGAGTTACCTAAAGGGGGATGAACACGAGGCTAGTTCCAACGCAGCTTCACGGCACCGCTAGCACAATAGCAGTTTACACGAGGCTATTCGAAGAGACTTCAATGGTGACATCCTCACAATAATTGAAAATTCCGCCAGTAGCCTACTTTTTTCATGCCATGTCAAAAATGTTTCCCGTTTAATATTTTATTACAACAATACTATGTAAAATAATTGAATTCTATTTGCACGGTAGGCATTCTTGATTACTTGGTCATATTCGTGCGATATTATAATTTTTTAAATCAATATTTACATGGCTAAATGATAGTGTAATTACGTGGTGTATTTGCTGCGTCGCCCTCTGATTCGCCAAAAGCCTGGAGACGCCTCAAAACCGCTAGCGTTTTCAAGACGGTCTTGCTAATAACTCGTCAGGAAGTCTCTCCTCTCTCTCTCTCTCTCTCTCTACCATCCCGAAGTCCGGTTTTCCGGTGTTTACACGAGGCTACTATGCTAGCGGTGCCGTGATGATACGTTGGAACTAGCCCCCTGTACATCCCCCATAAGACGTACGTAAAGACAGCCAATACAAGGATACTAAGGTAAGAAAACTCGCTCAAATGCAGTCTAATATTATTTTAAATATGGGTAATATTAGAAAACATAAAACTTTTATTTTGGAAGGTTGTATTTTGGCACATGTGTATGTTAGCGAGAAAAAAAACTTTCTTCCACGATTTTTTCGGTAATTTCTTTGAACTCTAGAAAGAAACCGCAAAATGTATCAAACATTTTGCAAATACGTTCTAATATAAACAGGGAATATTTTAATAAGTTTTCAATGCCATTTTCACCATGCCCATTGAGTGAGGCCAGTAATGTCGTAGTGTTTCGAAATAGCACGTTGTATAATGCAGCACATACATTCTTTCATATTCGGTTTAAAAGAATCTCTTCTCAAATTTTTGCGATATCACGAATGGTATGAAAATGTACGTGTGAACAGTACGCTATTTCTGATTTGTAATTTCAAACTTGTGAAAAACACAGAAACTGTTTATGGTTCATTTACATTTGCAATGTGCTTACAGATTGCCCAAATACGTTTGCATACATCGCTTCACTCATGAATATGTATACGAACATGATTATACTGAACGAATTGTTTCCAATCATTAGTGATTATGTGAATTATACTCGTCTTCATAATTATTTACAAATATATTCCTGTGTATAAGAAAAATTGGGAAGTTGAATGAGGCACACTCCAGATGTTTCTATTTGGAAAACCAAGCTTTGGACAAGTATTGCTTGTTCTTAACCGTTATTTAATTCATCGTTATCGGTTATGCATGTTCAGCGCAGCTGTAATCCTCCTCGGATAGAGCATCGTTATCAAGCAGATCACTAATAGTGCGTTGATTGAGCATACACATTGAGTGGTGACATGGATAGGCCATCATGTTATCACGCCCATCTGGCAGCAAGGATTCCGATATTAATGATGGAAAATTACTACGGGGAGATACTACATAAAATGAAGAAAATGTTAAATAGCATTGGTGTGATTTGATAGGAAAACAATAAAGGTACTCAGAGAATGGTAAATAAATAATTTAATATATTATAAGGAAATAAACATTTCTACAGCAAAGGAAAAGATGGAGAACTGACGAATTAAAGATTGGTATGAACAGAAAATCAGAGTAACGATGGGAAATACGGTCGTAGGAAAACAGATTTGAAGATAATATGTTCTTATGTGATATATATATATATATATATATATATATATATATATATATA
>NNCF01132062.1:130516-142792 GCA_002313205.1 Laupala kohalensis
AAAGGTTATTTACGTTATATGATGAATCAAAAAATACCATGTGAAAAAGGGAAATAGTTTTCGTTAGGAGTTCAGCAGAAAATGTGAATTCCAACCCAATCGATTTTCTGGTTCCGAAGTAACAATATTGAAGGAATACGAAACGAACCGTAACCGAAATCTGAACAGTTATTAGAATGTACTGTAACGCAAGCACAAACAAACAAGAAATATACTCTCCACTGCGGTTAAATTATTTGTAATGTACCTTTGGTACATTTCTTAAATAAGATGTGTTTGATTATCGTTTAAAACATTTTAAAACAAAAATGGAAACCATAAATTAGGTAGGAAACCTCAGTACTTTAATGGATACGATATAGGTTTTATTATTTCCATTGAATAATTTGTATAGTGATAAAGGAAAGACGGTTAACTTTATCACCCGAAAAGTTGTACATTTCCGGTAACCGGAACCCAAAACATTATTTTTATCAATTCTCAAATCTAACACAATATGTATAAATCTTGTACAAATATTTATGAAGGAATACTCACATATGGGAAGGAAAAAAGGAAATATTTAGCAATGCTTGTTTGGGAGCTTCATTTATTTATTTATTTATTTATTTATTTTTTTGCAAATGTAAATTACCACCAAACATTATGTAGCCCTGCAGCCCCTGTTTAAGAAAATTATGTAAATTCAATTGTATCAAATTTGTGTTCAGGGGGAACTGCTGCTCAAGGTTTTGGTGTAACGGAGGTGGAAATCCGGATGTGTTGTAGTGGGGGAGGAAAGATAGTGGATATGATACGTATGTACAAGAGATATTGAAGCTACAGTGTCAGCAAGTGTCATTACTTTTCTCGACGATATCACCGCCGGACAACGAAGAGGATCGGGCTTCCCCATGAAGCAACATCTAAATGTGACTGACATCGTAGCATGTTGAGAAGAATGATGGGGAAAGCGAAATTCCTGTACCGGACTGCAGCGTGGATTGCTCTGTCTCACTTTTTCTTCCAAGGAAACCAGGTACAATTTATATTACTCATGCATGGTTCAGGTGAGATGCTTTAAAATAACCATAAAAACGCCATATTTTAGTTTTCATCAAAAAATTTATATTATTTCATGCTGGAAAAATTAAATTATATATATATTTTTAAATATTTTAGTAGAGAATGATAATAAAATAATATTTTAAAATAGAATGATAATATTTTTTATTGTATATTATCACTCATCGATATGCCAAGTCAAATATTTCTAACAGCATATATTTACAAATTGTAGTGCTTCCTCCATGATTTATGAAAAATTTGATGTAAATTGTACTATGTTTTGAAACCTTCAGCTTTCATGCAGACGAATTAATGAATGGGAATATAATTAATAGGTACAGAATGATTTATGTGATATCAATCCATATTCTATATACAATTATTAAATATTTATTTCATAAACATTTATTAAAAATTTAACCATATTTTAATGATAAATTCCGCGATTCCATATTGTGTTTTTATGGAATATTTATCAAAACATTTCTCATATACTTATTGTCAGACGCACCAACTTTTGAAACGAAATAAGAAATGTTTTAGTTCATCTATTCAATGAATGAATTTTATGTTTAAAAAAATCATTCCAGTGATAATAAATCATAACAGCAACTATATCATAACAGTACATGCTTCATAATTTAAAATAATTATTTTTAGTTAAAAATTTGTACTGTTACGATATAGTTGGTGTTCGTATATTTTATATATTATATATACATACACACACATTGGTTGAGGATAACCTTTCGAGGTCAATGTGAATGTGTAATTTTAACCATCAAGTGATCATGAAATAAATGTTGTATCTATCTTATAATGATTGTCTTTAATATATTTGCACATCGAATGGAATATTAATAAATAAATCAATTGACTAATAATTCAAGGGAAGGATAAAATAGGAACAATGTCCTGAAATAATGTCGTTTACTAGTCATTGTAAAAAATACATTGTTTCATACGTATTTCAGGGTAGATTACATGGATGCTACAAACACGAATAAAAGAACGCCAGGGGAATATATCTGCTCCTCGAGACAATAGTATGGTAACATCAATGGTTGGGGCAATAATTTAATTTTTGATTGG
Organism: Laupala kohalensis; assembly: GCA_002313205.1. Classification (NCBI taxonomy): domain Eukaryota; kingdom Metazoa; phylum Arthropoda; class Insecta; order Orthoptera; family Trigonidiidae; genus Laupala; species Laupala kohalensis. The sequence continues at coordinate 132,656 of NNCF01132062.1, forward strand.
GAAGAAATTATTGGAAATGTGATCACATTTCACATTAGAAGTAGAATGCAAGCATTAAATCGATGAGATTCTGATCAATTATAAGCTACTTATAATGTAATATTATGATCCCGATTTAAATTTGTACTTTCGTGTTCATTGTAATGGTTTTCTTCGGTATATGAACTGTTTTATAATAAGTTGTGTAATCATGATTCATGTTTACATTTCCTTCTAAAGATTCCCTAAAAGATAGGTTTAGAAAAAAACATCAATCCAAACGTCTACATCGAAGGTCGTAAGATAAATATTTTAAAATAAGTTTCAATTTTTGAAAAATATTTTAATAATTCTTTGGAATATTTACTGCTTTTGCGTAGATCAAAATTTGATTTTTCCATGAAAAAATACACGAAATTTATTTTGTAATTATTTTTCAGTGAACGTACGCCTCAAAAAAGAATTTAATACTTTCAAAGTTTTAAGTAGTGTAAATATGATAAGTATATTTATTCTAGAGTTAAATCATAGCGTAACCCTGAATATTCATTTTACTGTATCGAAATTTCCAGGGTCCGGAGATGAATCGAGGGGCCACCCCACCGTGGGCAGATCCCGAGCATCCGAGGTTCGACACTCACCTGCGGCGTGGCAAATGCAAAGACCGCTGCGGTCAGTGTCGCAAATGCTCTCGTCGAGCGATGCTTAGAGCCCACCTCCAACAACTCTCACAACACGTTCACGGAGGGAAGATCTGCTCTTCATTCGGCCCTCAGATGTTTGGAAGCGCGTCGACCTTCCGAACAGGTCAAAACGTCCCAGACAAAAACCTGGGCACCAAATCGTCTTGCTCTCCATGCCAAGAGGTCAAGAACGGATCGAATTTTGGATCTGATTTGGGTTCTGGTAGAGGGTCGAAGCTCTCGTCTAGTCACGGATCTGAGCGTAGTCCTCAGATACAAGAATCACGTCCCGACATTGAAAATGCTTGGGAATACCCTCTCCCTATGGTGGGTTTCATGCATTTGATTTCTAATTACATGACCAAATGAATTACTGGTATATGTTAGCGGATACTTCTAAAACATATTTATTTCTTTTTTCTATGTTTTTTTAAGCACATTTATTGTTTCATAAACAAATATTTGTTACTACATTATAATATAATATATTTATGTAATAGTGAAATCATCCAGTGTAACAGGAGATCTATGCAATGGGAGATCATTGGGTCGAAAAATATGTGAATTTTTAATGAATCAAACTTTAACTTAATACATTTTTTACATTATTCATTGGTATAATACAATATAAAATATTCTGTTATATTTATTTTTACAGTGGTGCTAAGATTGTAAGGAAAAAATCGTTCAAAATTTTGCGAATGTTTTCACATTAAGTCCATAACTAAAAAAAACAATGTATCATTAATGTTGAAAAACTATGTAATCATATTTCTATATTATTTTTTGAAATTAATAATATATTAAAAATATTATACTGTTGTCCACGATCATGGTATGATAATGATTTATTATATTACTATAATACTGTCATCTTTCTCTATAAATATTCGCAGAGAAAGCGACATTTTTATGAAAGAGTATACAGCAGTGGATATTTCGGAGGTAAACATAAATTCAATATATTATTAGTTCTAGTTTTTTCTATTGGAACCGCTAAATCCTAGTACTGTGAAATTACTGTGAAAAAATTCCTGCAAGATTTTGATGTAATATTGTATAACGAAAATTAGAATGTAAGTTATTGTATGAATGTGAGTTATAGAAATAAATATTTTTCATTTCCAATAACTTCATTTCGAATAATCTTATACAAAATTTGGTGTGCAATACTCCTGCTTTTAAGTGTATCATAAGTATGTTTTTCTTTGTTTCGTTGTGTATTTTCTGTTAAAGAATTCTAGTATTTCACTAGAAAACTATTTATTTAACACATGAAGTCGCAAATCTGTGACTATACATTGTGATCGAAATGTAATGTTTCATTCTGAAGAAGGTCGTTATTAATTTGGTGTGAAATGTTGAGAATATTTTATATATGCCCTAACCCATTTTACATTTTTAGTTACTCGCGGAAAAAATAAAGAAGAAAATTCGTCCAATGTTGGACGCGCACTCTGTTGGTTGACGATGAAACTGTTTAGAGCTGGTCTCTTGATCCATATCATAGCCAGCAAGAACGTATCGACTTTCAATGCTTGGGACCTTGATCAGAATTGATGGGATGGTCCCTTGCTTGTTTCCGGAGAGTGTCTTAAGTTCATTATCCCCCACGTGGCCACACAGTTTGCAACTGATTTTTGACAACAAAGTCTATTTATGCGAAGTTCACTCAGTGACTTATAAGTAAATATGAGCATAACAGGTTTGATTTGATACAAATTTGAATTAATAGCATAGAATAATATAGAGACACACTTCTGACTTTATTGTAAATATTTATTGTATTAATATTCTTTTACTTTTCATAATGCAATTTAAACGACATTTTAGGAATCGATAATAATTTTTAGAAAAACTTTGGATTCCTAAAATCAATACTTCGTATTTTCCTCTAAATGATAAAGTCAATTATTAAACCCACTCTTCAGGTCTTACCTCTATTTGAAGTGCGTTTAAAACACTTCATATATACTTTCAACACATGTGATAATGATACACCATATAATGTTCCATGTAATTATTCTTAATTACGTATTGCGCCTCCAATTTTTCCTAATACAACCATGTCACTCTTCGAACACACAGTAAAGTTTTCACAATACTTTTCTTTCATCAAAATATTAACTATATTTCTCTAATGACTTAACTGAAGATTTCAAATTCTTATTTTTTTTCTTTCAAAGTTAAAAATAGCGTGTCAGTAATTGCAATTTTTATCTGTCTTCCCTATGTTATCTCTGTCGCAAACTATTCGGAGGTAAATTAAGAAAAGCACCAAGAAATTTTATTGGAACTGCATCTTTACGAAGCCTTGTGCGAGACCTACTTGATCATACTACTGATTATCATTTAAACACGATAATGTCTATTATGATAAAGTAGGTCAATCCTGACCTTCAGATTTTCAGTGGAGCTTAAATTCGTATTGGAGCCCAGATGGCTTTGGTTTAACATCATTTCTCAAAACCTCCCCAAAGATCCTCCACTATTTCATATACTGCATTATATTTTCAGGGATTTTAAATTGATTTACAGACTCGCAAATACTCTTGATACTTTCCATTCTTCGTAAAATATCTCGATAGAGGTCTTCATAACCAGTTACAGTGTGATAATTTTTCAAGGAGGAACAAACATATAGTTCTGTTTATAAATGTTACATTTTTCTTCTTAGAATTTGGGTATTTTTCGCGGTGTTTTAAAATTCCTTTTAGTACCAACGCAGAACGAAATAATGAGAGGTATTCTAATATTCGCAAATTAGATATCTTGTTACGAAAATGTTTGAGCGTAAAACATAAGTTTCATTTCTACCAGTGAATTAGTTTTAAATATTACATGAATCTGAAATGGGAAATATCTAGCAAGACTGAACAAAATATTCGAAAAAATTCAACATTTCAAAGGTTTATTTTGTTACAGATTTCTAACTGTAGCTAATGAATACTCAAAATTCTCAGTGCATATGAAATCGTTTAACTCTAAATGGATCAATAATTGGCTTAGCAATGAGCAAATAAAACTAGTTAGTGTGTTTATAAAAATAGCATTATTTTATATAAAAAAATTAATAAAATAAATAATTATTCATTAATTATTATTTTTTAATGTCATATTCCTTTTCTAATACAAATCTTAATATTTTATTATGAAATAGATTTACGTTGAAAAATAACATAAATGCTATTATTTATAACAGTTACCATCATGCACGGTTCTGACTAATATATTTCAATAGTCCTCAGAGTAATAACTACGAATCTAACTTCTCATCCCTACAGTTATACCGAAAACGTAAATATTTGGAATACGCAAGCCATTACTTAGGTCACAAGACAATGGATTCATGTCTATATCACCAGGACTCAGCACATGAAATTCCCCTGCAACTTTATTACTGTTTTTTAATTTTAAATATACAAATCTTCAATCAGGATATTTTTTGTAAATAATACAACTTCCAAAATAAAACAACTTTCAGCTTTTGAGGATATTAAGTGTTAAATTTGATCATTTAATGTCACTAAATAGACTATATTTGTTCAAACAATTATTTGTCAAGCGATGTACAGAAACGCGAACTACATTACAATGATAGCTAACATATTATTCGCTAAGTTTTTATACGGGTTCACGTGGCTTACTCTAATAAAAAATTAAAAGAACGAAGCGCATTGTGTTTGTTTTTATATAAAATGCGAAATTATTTCACATATTATTTTATCATTGCCACTCTGGGTTACTGTGAATTTCCCACCATGAACGCGTCCAAATTGGTTACGTTCCAACAAGGCAGCAACGAATTTTTTGTTTATTTGTTATTGAAACATCTGCTGCAGTTAAATATGAATATGTGACGAATTCGGTTGGCCACACACGTCCGGTTTCGGGATCAGGTAATCTGATCAGGTAGAATTTGGAATCAGAAAAATTCCGAATTGGATATCGATTCGAATTCAGAATGATCGGAATTCAATATTAATTCGGAATTATATACTTTCTTCTTCACTAAATGTATAATATTACTTCGTATTTGTTATTTTATTATTATCCTAAAATATGTTCTTTCGCTGGGAAATAGGACAGTGTTCAGGACAGGAAAATAGGGTTATTAATTCGTCGTTTATCCCAACTATCCCCACGGGTTTTGAAATCCTTTCAGATGCTGTACAAACATTTATGGTAGAATCGAGAAATGTTGTAAGTAGAAATACACAAATAAAACTCAAACCTAAAAAAAATAAAACTTAAACCGAGTACAAGTGCTCCCACCTGCGGTCACTTATCTCCTGTAAAGGTCACTGGTTCACCGGAACAGGTGGATGTTGTGTATGAGCTTCACGCGTCGAGGAGGGTTGTGTAGCGGTAACACACCTGCGGCCAAATCATGGAATTCCGTGTTCGAATTCCTTGGCCATTAGACGGTGTCAACTAATAATTGTCCAATAGCATACAGTCAATATTTTCAACATTTATAGAAAAAAAATTGTTAAAGAGCGTTCGGTAAATTTCATAAATAAAAAGTTTCAATAAAAAAACTTCAGGTTTAGAAATAATCTGTTTGAGTGATGCATTATTGAACTTCACAACACACGTTTAACAAAGGAAAACATAGTGCAAGTATTTTTTGTCCATATCATGAAAACATTTCAGAATGTTGGTAATGCTATTCTTCAGTGAAGAACGAATGATTCAGGAGTTATGAGTGTATCATATCACCTGGTATCTAAAAATATGGCAGTCACGTGATAAGAATGTGTGTTATAGACAGCAGAAGACTATAGTCAGTTGCTGAATTCCCCAAGGATCTGTTTTGTGAAGTCTTTAATTTGAAAGTATGAAAATATCATGTGAAGAGGTGAAACTCCTGCAGATAGAAACGCAGGAAGATATAAATCCGCTACTTGGTTTCACTACTACTGTTTCACTAAAAGCTTTTCATGATATGAGTCCAAAATCTAAATTCATTATTTTTAATTTATCTCAAAACTTTTATACATCCATTAAAATGTCATTATTTAAGCTATAATTCTAATATTTAATGTAATTGCTCAGAAATAGAACAAGTCTATAATATTAAATACTACGGATTGTAGACTAAAATAAACATGGAAAATCAATTTCGATTATCCGAAAGTAAATTGATGAAATACTTCAAAGTACTTTCTTTACATGCTAATATCTTTCTGTTGTCAATACATATTTTAAAAAAAGTTTTTTTTCTTTAAGTAACTCTAAAATGAAATATGCAATTGAAATCTCAAGACTATTGTGGTTCTTCAAAATTGCTTTGTCTCTAGTATCTAAAAAGAAAAGATCAAAATACCGAGTACCTCGTTCAGAAAACTTAAAATATTACCATTTAGAAAATAGTATATAAACAAGCATTTAAAATATTCTAATTGAGAAAGACAAAGTTAGTTTGGTATACATAGTAAAACTCAGATATGTTGTAATTGACCTGTTTCTAAACCAAACTATACTGTTATCTTTTACAAATAAAATATTCTTGCCTTACCCCAAAGTATGAAAGTACTCTGTACCTACTGAAATCAAAATGTGTCTAGTTGGAGAGGAAATTCAATAAATTTATTAAAAAATTATTCATTTGATTTGATGCAGTAGAAATTTTATTTCAATCAATGGGTTGAGTTTACTTCATATTTTGTTGTTTTTAATGTTAATATATCGCTCTTGGAAAGCAATAGTGGCACAACTCAAAAGATACGATTTTTAGACTAAGTACAGGTCTCAATGTGAAAAAAATACCTTCTCTTTCCCCACCAATATTGGCACATCTCAATTTTCTTTTGAGTTGTGCCATTATTGCAGCACATGTGCGATATGTTGCTTTCTCTAGTGCAAAAAGTAAAAAAAAATGGTACTTTTAGGCAGCGAAAATCCTCCTCACGCACGGAACGTCGTCGTGTGGAGAGAAGTGCTTTATAGCACTGACCGTGACAACGCACTACTACCAGAATAAATTTTGACGAAGAAATATTGGTTTATAAAATGATGCATATCACAATATATTTTTATTAAAACATGGGATTAGTGTCAAGTAAGTATAAATAAAAATTCGTTCATTGAAAATTTACTTGAAAATATTCTATATTGACGAAATGAGAGCATTGCCCTGTCCCTTAGCAAAATATTAAAAGTAAAAAAACAAAAAACAAATCTGTAACAATTTTTGTTTTCTAATACAAGTTAATTAAAATAACCAATTTGATGTGTCATTTTAATTTGTTATTTGTAAAATTCATTCATTAAAAAAAATTTTGTTTAATGACTAAAAACGAGCGTACCTCGGTTCCCTAATATTTGTTAATGATGTAGCAATATTCGTGTACTTGTTTTACGCATATATCTTTCCTTTTATGGAATCTTTTCATGCAGCTGCACTCTGTGATTACCATAATTCATTCGTAAGAGTCACATGGAATGCATGTTTCACTAAATGAAGAACCATTTAGAGAACCATTATCGCGAGACATTTTCTACTAGAGAAGTACGTCTGCAAAGTCTCAGTGGGAAGAAACGAACCAATATAACCGTGCTCCATTTTGACAATTATATTGGATTCCATTCGACAAATGGAAATTTTTTTAATGGATAACAAACCGTACACACAAAAATGCATATGACTTAGGCAATTCAGAAAGAGGAGAGAAACAATGAAGTATTGCCATTCAGAAGGATACAGATCGAATTTAGGTTGATAGAGATCTGAATATTACGACGTGGATCTCCTCCCCTCTTCTGAGTTTCAGTACTCTAGTGATCTTCAAGGTGTTGTTAGTTGGATCAGTCAAATCATCGCAATTTGCAGACAACCCTTTCTCACTAGCAGCCTGTCCTTCAGAACGCACAAGAAAACGATGATCCAACTGAAGGAATAATCTTGACGCTTATTTAGTAAAGAACTTCACTAGCACTACAATGAATGGGCAACAGAAGATACAGAAACGTCCTAGCAGAAAAGTATTTATACGAAAGCAAAATAATTTCATTGGTCAGAGGTTCTTGAAAGGGGAAAATTCAATTGGAATTGACTCACGAATGGAAAATATGAATACGAAAAGACATCAAAAGGTAGGTACTTCATAGTGCATTTCCACTAGAAGCTAATAATATTACCTATCGACTATCAATAAATCTAAAACGATTAATTTTTCCTCGCCAGGTGTTGCCACTGTCCGAATCCTAGGTAAGGGACCCGCTTAGCTACGTCAATTTGTCACTATGGAACTCTATTCTCACCCAAACATTTTGTGATGATAAAAATTTATATAATTGCCTGTTTGTTACATGAATGTCAATTTTCTAATTTTGTTATCACAGTGTAACAATTCTTTAATTTGTATCAGCTCACTAACAATTCTGTACTAATGTATTTGCGTGGGAGTGTATTCCCTCAAACCAGTAGTGAAGACCCCGGAGCATCACTAGCTGAAGCCACACTCTCTCCCCAGACTCCTTCGAGTGCTTCTGGAGCAGTGATCACGTCGCTATGTGGCTAGCGTCCGTTATGAGCATTTTGTGTGTGTGTGTGTGAAGCGTTCTGTTGCGTGCGAGGTCAAACGATATATTTCCAGCAACCACGTGATGTAGCAGTTTTTGATCAAATATGCGACCATCCGGAATTGTCGTGAATATGGCTGGACACTCTGCAGTGGCTGCAGTTTCCTGTCTTCCACTGTTGTGATCATGTGAAACTTCAAATGCTGTCGGTGGTTCCATGCACATCGCTGCCTCCTGCATTTTCCAAGCCACCAGGAACGCTGCACACCAAATGTGCATCGGCAAATGTTCAACAAGTACGTAACTATGAGCTCATAAGTATTTCACAGGTCAGTAGAAACCGCACGAACTGTATGATACTTCATGGTCAGTTTAATATATCTTCACTGACGAGTTCAGTAACATGTAATCAAATCTTTGTTGTACATACTCATGCATCTTTCTTATCTTTAGATTAATCTTTTATGTTCTTTAGTTTTAAGTTTTTGGATTAGATATTTTTAATTGTATTTTCTTCAAATTAAATCATGGTATTCTATGTGCTACTCCAATAAAATATTTTTTTCTTATTAAAATCAAGACGTCGTTCCCTCCCATAGATTCAGAGTATTTTTGGGTAAGGCTCTTGCTCCAGATCATCTTTTTCTAAATTTGATAGCTAAGTCATGAATATTGACAAAAATTTCAATGTATAAACGTACAAAAGAACAATACATTTCGTCTATAATGTGAGACTTATATTTCATATCAATTATATGAATCAAAATTAAACTGTCTGCTAAAAAACTCAGATCGTTTTTCTTCACGGTCCCAAGCATGATAAACGCACGTTGACCGAATCAGTAGACCAGTTACAAAGTTGACATTTTAATTGAGGTTATGCGAGATCGCTATCAGTGTTGGATTTATATAACTCATATCAGAGCAATATATCCGATTCACTTGTAAACAATGTTGACACACATTTTACCACCACATGAGACGACCTCTAAGCGTGTGTTGGACATTGCTGATTTTCAAAACACGAATGATCATATATGCTCTTCAAAAGTAAATACTTTTTTAAAAGGGCAATAATAATTCCTGTATAACACTGCGGAACGAAGAAAACGTTCTCTAGTATTATTTCCCTTACTTTTGTAGACAAAAAACATCTACGTGAAAGCATAGCGCAAACCATATTTAAACCAATATATATTGTGAAACAAATACGTAATACGTTTTCAGTTAAATCACCAATAATATTTAGCAATAATAATAATAATAATAATGAAAATGATGTGTATCATTTTCATAATACGTTTTTTTAATAAACTGTACAGAAACTAGTAGTTTTAAATTTTGCCTTATGCGTCATGAAAGTTTGTTCTATGTATTAGTAGTTAATCAACTACTAGTAAATCGGCTCCTAGTGCAGATAATATATTATTTAACCCTGCACCGCGCGCGCCTCTTTGTATGACTTGAGAGCGCGCGGGGTGGTGCTTGGACCGCCCAACATTTTTCAATGATTTCTAGGAGATTTCACCGGACAGGGACAATGTACATACAGAAAATCATCAAAAAATAATGAACGAACGTTTTTTATTTAAAAGTAATCAGGAAAATAAAAGTTAACGAAAATAAAATAAGTTTTTTAACTGTACATTGTATTTATTGATTCTCATTCCACAAATACATTTCTAAGTCATTTTGTCTTTAAAATAATCTTTTTTGGAAGAAATCCAACTATCCAGATATTTGATTATCCGGACCAGGTCCGGTTGCAATTAATTCGGATAATTGGAATTCTACTGTAATTCATACCAATCAATGTGTAACAACTCAAGCTCATTTCGGTTACAACACAAACCGATTACACTCCCCAAATGGTCACGCCTTAAGCCGCCCTCGTGCGCTATTATTACAACAAACACACTCCATCTTGTCCTGTGTTTACATCACGGCC
>NNCF01132062.1:166528-183451 GCA_002313205.1 Laupala kohalensis
TACTAGATGTAAGTCCCCTGGGGGGCGTGGGGCGGGGAGGGGCGTGCGGGGTTTACGGTTTGATATCAATATCGTAAACAACATATGAGTAATCATATTTGGAATCGAAAAATGAAATAGTAAATGAAACTGTGTGCACGATCATAACCCTCTGGTGCTGCTGGATAAATTCCGTCGTAAGTGGCTCAATAATTTTATTTCCGTACGTTTAGTGTACACACATGATTTACCGTGTAGTACAGCGTATCCTCTGTCTGAGTCCAATGCCGATAGGAGCGCGGTTCGAAATGCCTCCGCAAGGTTCTGGTCCTTCACATCTTTCAATGATATGGCTGTTACCATGTTTCGTTCACAAAGATCTTTTCTACAGTTTAATCCCATCGCTGTGGCTTGTCTTCGCAACGATGGGGAATAGACCGTCGGCACCACAATCCAAAAGACTACTCGATGAGCCATGAATTTCCGATTGGAGCAATGCCTATAAAATATTCAAACTTCTGTTAATTCGTTACCGGTAAATTGCAAGACCCAAATTAGAATAGAATAAAATATTCAAGTTTCTATTAATTTATTATCGCTAAATTGCATGACCCATATTGGATTCGCTTTTAATACTTCAACACTTTATACTATAATAATTATATATTTTTGTTTATTTATTCTTCTTCTTTATTAGAATGTACAAAGTAGTATCAACAATATAACTATCTAAAAACCAAAACTAAACCTACCTAAAACACTTATAACTTTGTTAACTCTTATAATTCTAAGGGAATCTTTGCTGATCGAACAAAAATCTCGAATATCATATTTTCGAGAACATCAAAAGATAACAAGTTTTGTCCAAATGTTAAATTTTTCCGTCACTTTTTTTGGGGGGAGCGCCCCCAAACTTTTGCGCCCTGAGGCACTTGCCTATATTGCCAATGTCTAAATCCGCCTGTGAGTGTACTTCTGCTGTTGCAGTGAAAGAAAGGATACTATTATATCAAGTGTGAATTAAGACATCTCACTTTCTCTCTACTTTATTCTCCTGTGGAACGTAATACGGTGATTCGAATCATATAATACAAACAATGTTTCCGCTAAGTGGAAAAAGATAAGAAAATATGCAAGATTTGAAATCAAGTAAAAAATTTCGTGCTATTAGCACTTCATTTAATGTATGAAAATTTAATATGTTTACGAAACATTAGTATTTTGAAAACTGTCACAGGAAAATTATTATGAACGAAGTACATTGAATATGTCACACAAGTTTTAAACTAATCGTAAAGAAAGGAATGTTTATGAAATGAACAAGTAGCGAAATTAGTATTCTATTTCAAATCGAACAGGACACATCGTCAGTAACATTGTAACTTACTTTGAGAAAACGGACATTATATCCCATAAACATCACTTTATCACAGCGTGTAAGACAATTTATATCGATGTGTTATTACCACTTCCTGACACAATGGGAGGATGATGACTGCTGGGAAAGAACCGAGTGGGCAACCCGTGAGAAATGTGTCACGGTCTATTTCTATTATGTTATAAGCTATTACCAGAGGTGTCGTTTTCAAGAAGGTAGATATGAGTCCCTTTTCTCCGGAATGTGAATTAGATACCGTAGCATTACCAATGTTTACATTTTAAACTGCCAAAACTAGTATTGTTCATAATTCTATTTTTATTCTTGATAACTACCTACGAAGATATTAGGATTTTTTCGTCTTACCTTTTAGCAGAAGAGTGTGGTGTTCCTGAAAATGATAAGTTGAGAAGTGATCCCGCATCGACTTCTGATATTTTACAATAACCACTAATAGCATAATGGAATCTGTTCTAACAGATCTGCTCTTGTTTACTACTGCATGATATATAAAGAACGATGATGATAACGGTAGTATGGTATAACGAATATAATAAATTATGAATTCACTTTCACTGAAATTCTACTTGAGTGTTTAATAATGTCCTTCAAAAGAATCCAGTCCACCCCAAGTTATAAACAAATAAGTTTGTATTTTGGTGGCAATCCGCTCAGAGCATTCAAACTTTTTGAACCCAAGAGAGGATAGTTCGGATTATATGTAAATCTTACCCCCAACATTCATGTAAACCTTCATTTAGAGAATTAAATATTCTCCCCGTCCCTTGCATATAAAAAATAGATAACAGTACATATTTATTAAATAATTTCTTTTATAAATATTAAATCCGCCTCAATATTGATCGGAATTGATGGGACGGTCCCGTACTTCTTTTCGTACAGTAACTTCATTTTTGATCCCCCACATTGGTCAGCCGCAGTTGGCAACTGCTTTTCTTTCCAAAAAAAAGTTTTTTTTTTGTAACTATGTAAAAAATCAAAAGAATCCAGTGATATGAATTCTTTTCTTTTCAACATCTAAAAAAGGAAGATCAACACAAAGAAATAGTGGGCTGTCAAGGAACATTACATGTGTGAATATTCAAAAGAATATTCAAAAGAACTTCTTTCAAAGAAGATATATGGGTGAAATATTGCAGTAAAAGAGTATTCACTATCACCAAGCAATTGGATTCATTTAGAAAATTTATCAATACTCTGTGTTAAAGCAAAGCACTGCGAACAATGGGAAAACGTGTCGAGTTATATCTTTCACCGAGTTCTGTCTTTGTCAACAAGACATCGCGCGAGAATAATGAGGTTTACAAGCACCAACGAAAACTAGAACAAAAGACCGAGAAAAATATGGAATGCCCATAACAAATGAAACCAGGGAATATGCTCAGAAGAAAATGGTGGAGTATAATGATTATATGGGTGAAGTGCAACTGTTTCGACCAGAATTAGTAGGAGTTACAATAAAAAAACTGTATTCGAAGTATCATATCACTTACATTTAGGACGTGATGAACAGAAGAAAACCAGATGAGAAGTTTCGAGACGTTGTTCTGAAGAGAGAGAAAAAAAGAAATATATTAAATGAATACACAATAATAAAGAAAATTCAAGATGAATTTGAGAAAGTAAAATACACAAAAAGGTACAGTAAAAAAACATATAAACATTTAATAGTTGGAGTAAATGAATGGGTCGTATTTTGCGAAAAAATAATTTTATGAAACATCGAATAGTTTCAAGGAAAGACAAGAAAAGTACTGAGAGAACGAAAATGGGAAAAGTGGTGTGAAAGTAAAACAAACATGAAAGAAACAATGAAGATAGAAAATAACGTTGCGTGGGTATCCCGATTTATACTTAAAAATGGTTTCAGGAACTGATGAATTGGAAAGTGATGACCATTATGTGTAAAATTAATTTTTTTATTCTTAAAAATAATTAACAATACTAATCTATCTTCAACTTCATTACAATAATCCTCTTCGGAATACGTGATGAAGAAGCAGTAATCGGATCATTTTAAGAAGTATAATAAGGTTTATAGTACTGAAAATACCCCTATCAACATGCAACTCACACAGAGCTCAGCTTAATCAGCGTTACTTCAGGAGTGGATTGGCCAAAGTCTTTCCGAGAGATTTTTCCTCGTGTCTTAGGAATTACTTACAGGTTCTGTGTAATTATATCCTGAGTAATCAGTTCCGTCACACGGTAATTTTCTAGAGTCACGGTGACCTACATCAGAGGTTAGTCTCTTCAAGACGATCAACCGTTCATCTTGCATATTGCGTATCCTTTTAAAGTAGACTCCCAACATGTAAAACGGAACTCGTAACTTTTCATTGAGCAAATACTAATTAGAAAACTGACGGAGCACTTCGAGAGCAAAAGTTCTGTGACGATAAAGAGACACGATACGTTGCGGTAATGACTCAAGTTAAATGTAACAGTTATTAAAGAAGTTTTATTTCAAGGTTTCTACGATCTGGTATCATAATTGCTCAGCCGCAGAGAAAGCATTTGTGTTTGGAGTTCAAATGTTTCTTAGCATCTTCTATTTACATAGAAGAATGAAAGAGTACTTTATTAATAAACGCAATAAAAATTCTTAAAACGTTTGGAAGAAAGTAACTGCACAAACATACTTCTACAAAAATTCATTCTACAAACTTATAAAGGACGAAAGAGAAGTTGATGACGCTTGTTATTAATGATTCATTAAAACAAGGGAACGACGAGTAAAACAAAGTAACATATAACTTCGATTTGGGAAGGCAAATGAATTCGATGATTGAAAAAGAGAGCTCTAAATATTTAAATTCCTGCACATTTTTCCACGGCATCTGAATGTAAAAAAGTCTTGGTAAACATGTTTGAGTGTCTTGCATGTATAAGGAATATTTGCTAAGCTCATAACCTTCACTCCTCACTCGTGTCAATTTACCCCAATTCCTAACTCTTGTCAAGGGAAAGGAAGACATCAAACGTAAGCCTTATGCGAGGCGAGAAAGACTATGTAAACCGACAGAGAGATTCCTAGGTACAAAAAAATTGTCTTGGTTTACAAAGAGACAGTTTATTATGGAAGAAAACAAATAATTTTGCGTCACTTTCTTATATCATATTTGCACTAAATTAATCCTGTTCTCATCGAACTGACTGTATTAAAAATATTTTTCTTGCTTTTTATAGCCATCGAACTAGGCATTGTTTAAAGTAGTTTGAGTACATGCATTCACACTCAATAAGACAAAAATAATTTACGCTGAAATTGTCGCATAATCAACACTTTAAAGATAGGAGACATTCGGAGGAAACTTTCCTCTAGTTTATTTCAATTAATTTTCAGAACGTCCCAGATCGTAAAATAGGAGGAATGATGAAGCAAATTAATAGGAGCAAAAAATATTAAGGTACACATGTCAAGAAATGTCTCTGGGAGGACATAAACATAAAGATAGAGCATAACACAAGACAAAAATGTGGTTAAAGTACTTTATAAGGGAAATTGAGAAAGTGATATATATCTTCAAAGATTAGAAGCAACAAATTACCACATATGTTCACATTTCAACCTATTTGCAGTGATACAGGCATATTGGTGTGCTCTATTATCCTTGCAATTTTTTACATGGAGTTCTGTGGTTCTTTTCAGTTAAAAAAATAATTTCATAACTATAACTATTATTTACAAGGGCATTCTTCGTAGCTATAAAAATAAGAGTTTTCATCTGAGTAACATAACAAGATTTTCTATTCGGGAAAAATTGAATGTGGAAGTTTCATTTCTGAAAAAAATTTCAATAACAGTTGCTCTCTTTTGATTGAAAGTGCTTTAAAATATAATTTTTTGAGCAAAGTCTTGTCTCAGATATTGGATTTGTTTATGGTAAATGGGCAGCTACATTTTCTCATTAATTCAAATTCTAATGATACGAGTTGTATTTTTTCAACGAAGTGTATTCTGTATTTCATAATATACTTGAGTGAATTCATCATCACTCGATTAAAATTTCGAACAGTAAAGCTATGTTGGCAATGCAAAATGATAAGCCAATGAGCAAAAACAGTTTTTCNCAAAATTTCGAACAGTAAAGCTATGTTGGCAATGCAAAATGATAAGCCAATGAGCGAAAACAGTTTTTCTACACACGCATAATTTGGATAATCTTCGGGTATTCTCTATAGTAATGATCCTGGAAGTGAAATATGTATTAGGCAGGTAGTTTCCGTAGGCGGAAGCATCATTAAGGCTTTCGTTATTATTAATCTCGAATTTTTACTGCACATAATATCTACAATTCATTTTAAAATTATAAATGGATAACAGTTTGTATTTATTAAATAATTGTTTTATAAGTAATAATTCCGCCATTGTCCTTGACCCTTGCTAAATTGGTGGGGTGGTCCCTTGCTTATTTCCGTAGAGTATCTTAGTTTATAAACCACTATAATGAACGTTCATTATGTAATCAAATTTAATAAATAATTAAATACTTACGACCTTATGATGGACGAATAATATATATTTAATTCTGTTTATTGTCCTCCACGTGGTCATACATTGTTTGTAACTGCTGTCTTGACAATAAAGTTTATTTATTTATTTTGTGAACTTTATATCACAAAATATATAGTACTCGTGCGTCATAAGATGGTAAATCTTTAATTACATTTAATTTATTATCCCCCACGTTATCATGCGCAGTTTCAATTATTTCTTTATTAATTATGTTTATTACAGATACATTAGCGTTTAGATAATTTTAAATGTACACTATATGAACAACCATTGATTTCCACATGTTAACTAAATGCTTCAAAATTATTATTGTAAACCAATCAAAATCATATAATTCCGTATTCATAGTAATATAATTTGAAACATAATAATTATTTTATTTTACCTCCTTTAATTAGTGTTGAGAGGAAATTACGCGTGACAGTTTGGATGTTGCGTTTCGAAAGTCGAGTTCTCTCTGAGTCTTAAGAATTCGAACAACTATTTCGCCGCGTTTTCACGACACCCATAAGCAAGCTAACGGTTGGCTACCAATGAATGGAAGACAATAGTTGGCTTCTGTAAATGGTCTTGAGCTGTCCACACGATGCAGTTCGTTGGCGCGGTCAGTACTGTTGTGAACAGGCGTAATAGTTGACATGAAACAAGTTCTCAAGTAACATTGCTTTAGCGCTGGAGGAGGTGCATGGGGAGGTATTAGACGCCAATAGTTGACTGGAACCTACTTGCAGGACTACTCATTGGTATGTCAATTATGAAGATCATTGGTTTCTAAAATCAAGTCAGAGGTGACCACATGACGCCTAGTATTGTCTACCAGTCATGGGAAACCAACTGTTACATGGATGAATGAATGTTCTTTATTAATCCATTACAAATATAATAAATACAGGTTTTTATTTAATAACATGCCAAATTTAATTGAGTCATTTTACATATACCTTGGATAAAGTTCACATAGAGAGGATTAAACCTGTTTGTGATGTTATGCAAAATAAACCTTTTTACAAAAGTAACCTAAGCTTGCTTGCTTATTGAGAAAACGAGGCATTAGTATTCTCGGTAAAAAAATATTATCGAAGAACAAGTCTATAATATAAAAAAGTTTTAAATATAGTTGAGCTCGGTGTCTTAATCTCTGTATGATCACAGATAAGAAGCGAAAAAAATAGAGCTTTAAGAAATATCTTTCATTGTTTTTACACGTCTAGTTCCTCCGTCTCCACTCACTTAGTTTTATTTTTTGGACAAATATTCATTTTCAAAACTATTGTTCGCACTACTCATCAGGCTAATGTTATTCTTCATAAATAGAAACTCTTCTAAATAGTATACTTGTATTTTTTTATCTAAATAATTGTAAAATACTAAAAATAACCAAATTTTTACAAAACATTAAAACGAATAACAATAACATATCCTTCACCCAGATAGATAGTGTAAAACTATTTATCGAAGAAAAATACACCATATTCATTCCTAATTGAACACGAATAACAAAGAAAACATGAAGCAAATATAATGAAAGAGTCTGATCAACAATATACCTCAATGCATTGTCACTAGTACGCAAGAACCAGATAAATGAAGTAAGACACACAGTAATACGTTCGCCAATGCTAATTAAATGTTATTTTCATAAACTCTTCAAAGTAATCTAGCAAATATATCGGTACTTATCTACATCAAAAAAATTTCGCAGTTTGCTCCAAGCTTCCATAATCATCCACGTAAATAATTTAATATCCAAAATAAAAATATGTGGTATTATGAAAGAAAATGACAAGTCACCAACACCAACCGTCCTTATACCGTCGTCAAAAACCATCTAGAACAATAATATAGTTGCCAAGTTTAGCAAAGTGTTAGGTTAAATACAAAGTAAAAGATTAACATTCATTACAGATTAATGAGGGTCAGCTCTACACACATAACGTACGTGGTCACCACAAATGTGGATGCATTCTTTCCAACCAGGAACAAGAAAAAAGAGGTTACTGCAGTACAATAAAATAAATCTAAGAGAAAACACTTTGTTTTGTGAGACTATAGGAAGACAAATGATCTGCCACAAGTTTGAGTCGCCTTATTTATGCAGCGGTTCACTTCACGAGTATTTGCTAACCAACTTTCACCCCTAAGACATAAATCATTGGTACGCTCGTCACTTCAGCACACTTTGGATGAACACCGACCACGTTTTTAATGTTTGATGTGCTAATATGTATTTTTAACACACCAAACAAATAATTTATTTCATTAACAAAATTATGGAACTTTTAATTTTACTGTTTGAAATATATCTAATTAATTTTTATCAATGTCAATTTACAATCTATTCCATCAAATTAATAAATTATGAACAATTCTTGATGACGAAAAGACCCAACATCTCATCAATGCAGTGTAACACGAAAAAGTTAACCGCGCAGTGTTGTTCTCAATGCCGCAGGGAAAAGTGTGAAGACTTTCACGAATGAAATAATTTTTTAAATAAAAATTTTCTCAATCCCATTTCCTTATTATTTTTGTTTTATGGTACTCTGCCGTTGTAAACATTATTTATTATTTTGAGTTCGCACTTTGAAAAGCCGGATCGATTTACCACTTGTTTTTAAACAAATAGATAGAAATTGTTCTCTTTGCTTATATCGATTCCTTCCTGTGTCTATTTACTACAAAGACTCAAACATATTCTTCNCCTTCTTTTCAGTCTCTTGCGCCGTCCAGCCTTTCATTATAATCGTCCGTATCCGGCGACCACTATCATGGTATTCTGGGTTGACTTTGCACATTGTTTCATTTATCGAACCCTTTCATCGAGGTCAATCTCTCAGTGGATTTGATCCTAATATTATAACACTATCTCTAAGACGTATCTCGCAGCAGGATGACCATGCTTGAAACCTTCCAGGTGGTGTACAGGTCAAAGTCATTTTCAATGCGATTCAGTTCATTTTCAGTACGCATTGGTTCTAACGTACCATAAAAGAGCTGAAATGTGAATTATTATAGATACATTCCTTTCCGTTCGCCTTCTAATGCGGGCACTTCACTTGGCGTTGCGAATTTGTGAAGCGTATCCGCTGTATTTGGCAAAATATTTGACGTTTTTACAAATATCACAAACATGCCATCCACACATGCAACTAACTCAATCATGCCAAGTGTGTTAGCTCACACCAATGATGGATCTGAATGTTGTATAAATATGAAGTTACGAAAAGACAATGGTAAACAAGGTGTTGGTGGATGTTGATAAATCATATGCCCAAATGCAAGGATTCATTTGATACAATTTTGAAATCTTAAAGCAGTTTCAATATTACAGCCCATAGAAATGCTGTCCATTGTTATAATAACCAAAATTATAGAATAAATAAAGTCAACAGTATAGGTTGAGTAACCAGAATATCAACCGCGGCTAACCACGTGTGGACGATCAACGCAAATATTTACCTTTGTTAGCCCTTTGATTTGGAATTAAAACTCGACTAGAGGACTATACAGATAAGGAGTTACGGATATTCGCGTATTTGCCACAATAGAGCCTGTCTCNCTACATTTGGCAGTGGTTGGGTAATACACACACAAGCAACGCAAGTGCCCTTGCTCGGAATTGATTGGATGGTCACTTGCTTGCTTCCGGAGAGTAAATTAGTTCATTGTCCTCCACATGGTCATACGCAGTTGTGTAACTGCTTTTTTTGTCAATAAATTGAATTCATTATTTGTGATTAATTTAACCAGACTTAAAATGGAAGACATAACTGACTGCATCCAAAGACTAGTAAAAATTGAACCTCAAAAAGCCAGGTCAGGGAACGACCTGAACCATTTAAGACATTTAAAAAGTATCTTTACCCGACGAGTATTAAAACCACGAAGCTGCCGTGTAACAGACTTACACCAAAAAATCCATCACAGCCTTAAAACCGATCTATACACTACCATCACCGTACATAATCTTGTATGTACATAATCACTCTGTGTAAAAAAATCATTTCTTCATTTAAGTTAAGACTCAACTAGTAAAACACTAACCCCGTCGCAAGTGAAAGCTTATCAAGAAACAATGAATGACCGAAAATGAAGAGGTATAAAGACCTAGAACTGCCAAAAGAAAATGTGACTCTGTCTACTGCGTAGGAAAAAATCCTTGTTCGTTATGTCGCCGTAATGTCGTCGCAACAGCGTGTCGCTAAAGCGTGGTGAATTTTACCATTCTGTTCGCTGCATACAAGAATGTTAACTGCCGTTTTTTCGACAAATTCAAATCTCCGGTCTTAAAGTGAAATATAATTGAAGTTTCAATTTCAAGTCTGCTAGAAACATTAGACTATTTATTTATTTCAGAATAATTTCATACTGTGTTCTCTAGTTCCACCGTGCTACAAAACATTGTGGAACAATTTTTTCTTGAAATGGAATTTAAATTCTACTAAATAGTGTCAAGTTACTAACTTCAGAAAAATTCATTTTAATACTGCGTAGAATTACTGAATCATCTCAATCTGAAAACTTTGTTTTCATTACTGAGAAATGAATTCTGGTGTTTTTGAATATTTTGCCTTCAGAGAGAAAAACAAATTTAACTACCCAATTGTGAGAAATTTGACCAAAAGCTCTTTCAGTTCTCCTCATTCCCATTTGATTCATCTGTCATCTCTTTTTCTTTCTCTTGGTCACTTTTGTCTTCACACAATGGTTTCCTACACACAATTCATGAACATTTGGAAAACTGATTAATCACAGTCTCGACGTGTCAGGGTGAGTGAGTACCACGTTACTAGAGAATTTATATTTTTCTTCTGACAAGCGAACCGTAACCTCCACACGAGTAAGAGCTATTACGAATTCTGATGAATTCGATGACGAGAAAAATGTTGAACCACGCGTAAGATAGTGTCACCAATTATATTCATCTCTCAGGAAAGAACTCGTTATAGCTGGCAAATGTAAGCAGAAATTTGGACAATTCAAGTAGTCTGTATGAAATCGATTTTCCAGATTGACTAATGTTCATGAATTGTCCCTCAATTAGTTCTTCATGCCCCTGTGTCCTAAGGAGATATGGCTAGGGAGATTTAACGTCGGAAAACCAAATATAATATGGTTGGATATGGACTTCACGTTACATTAATAAAAATAATAAGATAAAGTTATTCAACGGTTTAGTATGATGTATACAACTTGGCTGGCAACCCAAAAAAACTGAAAGAAAAATACAATCCTTCGTAAATCGATATTTTCGACATATTACGAAAATCGGTGGCCTAAAATCATATGAAACGAACAACGGTGGGATATGACTGGTCAAATAAATATCTCTAAATTAAGAAAACAAAGAAATTAAGATGTGAGAATTTGGTTGGATAGGCCACACGCTGCGTAAGGATGACGTCCATTAAGCTGGTAGACAACATATGGCGGAATACATTTTTAACGTAAACAATAATTTTGTTTTAGTTACTCTGTATTCTACTAGCTTAATGATTATGTAGACCAAAAGAGCAGCGTCGGGAATGGAGCATCAAATTAGCACTAATTATTGCACATGTTAAAAATGTATTCTGTCATATGTAGTCTGCTAGTTTAATGGACGTGTAAGAATGACGAAGAGAGCACTACAATGGAATACATAAGATCAACGAAGAAGAGGGAGGCCCCAGGCAACGTGGAGAGCTGTATTAACTGAGGAGAAGAACTTTGAACTGTGTAACCAAAGAAGACAAGGAAAGAAAAAAAATGTAAAAAAAAAAAACTCATTGAAAACCTATGTACCTAAACGGGAATAATGTTTCTTCTTCTTATTATTATTACTATTATTATTACTATTAGTCATATGTATACAAATTTTGGTTTGTTTCAGTCTATTCCACAATTTTATATTGCTTTACTTCAACAACTCTTCGATTGTTTGATATTATTGCCTCATTTTTTTATAATATTTTGAATCACATTTTTATATATCCCCATCCCGCGACGGATTTTTCTCCGATTTTCCTTCGGGTAGAAGTGGATTTTATGTACTGGCTCTCTAGACCCTTACAATAGGCCAGCGGTCTATTGTAATAATTAATCTTCAATTTAGAGTTATTTTAATACTTCCGATTTATAAACAATATTTTCCGAATAATCTACAATAATAATACGTACTTGCAAAAAAAATGTTTTATTGAAAACAAATATGTTGTATTCCTTTGATATTATAACTCGTATCTAACAATTTTTATTCTTACCTTAGAAGTAAAGTGCTGAGACGTTAAATCCACCTCTGCCGTATGGCCCTTGATCGGAATTGTTGGGCTGGTCCTTTGTTTACTTCCGGAGAGGGAATTAGTTTTTTGTCCTCCAAGTGGTTATATGCAGTTTATAACTGCCCTCTTGACAATAAATTTAATTTTTAAATCGAACATTCATTAACATATTATTAATTTTCACACAACTTAGCAGTTTGGTATATTAAAATTCTGTTAAAAAATCATTATTTAACTGTTTGATTACCTATTCAGCTAGATTTTTTTTTAGTTTTTAATTACGATCAAGGTGAGTAAGCAGTCAACGCGAAAAAAAATTCTCAATATTGAAGTATCTTCAACCCCATTATGGCGAGAAACTTATAATAATAAAATTACAATAACACGTAACAAGGTCTTTGAGATCCTATGACTGAATTCTATGATTGAATAATACTTCAATCATAGAATTCACACATTACTCCTGAGAACTAGCTTCTGAAACAAAATGACGTTAACCCTCTTTTGAGAAAAATAATGGAATGGAGGTTACTCAATTAATAAACTCCTTCTTGCGGTCTCTTGTTTCATTAGCGTAAGAGATAAAATTATTTTTTTGGGCAAGGCAATGAGAAAAAAGATTCTTAGTTCAGATTTCTTCCAAATTGGACATTGTTTTTCTGATTTAAGTTACTCATAACTCTGACAGAAATTAGTCTGGTGAACGAAATTTCTTCAAAAGACACATTTTATTTTATTTGTACTTTATTGTAATAAATATAATATGAGATTGGCATTTTGAGGTATTGGAATGTAAAGTTATATAAACGATAAAAGTTGGAAATATGTGAAAATAACTGTTGGCGCACAATGATTTTCTGTAGCAATTAAAATGTTCATCGTTCATGAAAGTTAGTCGGCACTCCGAGTAATGAATTTTGTAGATATGATAAAGAAGGATTTGATCATCCCACATGAATAAATATATTATTGTGATTTTTTATTTCCCGAATGACATCAATAGTTTCATTCCTTTCGTGATAACACCACGCCACTATTTACAAGAGATACAAGTATATGAATTTCCGTGACGGGTAAACGTAAAATGTTTAGCAGTCGGAAAAAACGAACAATAGGCGGAGACACTGAGAAAAATTACAAAGTAATTATGTACCAAAATTTTAGCTTGATTATTTAAAAGAAAAATTATAAAAATGGCATGAAATTATCGTTGTGTAGATTCTCGACAAACATAAAGAACACGAAAAAATTTTTGATTTATTGCTTGGCAGGTACAATGTTCAATCCTTTATCTTTTTTTATCATGTGTGATGAAATCAAATTTCTATATTTCAATGATCTACTTCGTTTTAAACCGGCGTCAAGTGATCAAATAACGAAGTCGAGATGGAATATTTATCATTGAAATGAAGTAATTTATTCAATTACATTTAATTATTCTTTAATTATTTAATTAATTTGTTTACATAATGGGCGTTAATTGTAGTAGAATTCCATTATATGTAAGAGTAAAGGATTTTTTATTGCTCTTATTTATTTACATTTTCTCAGTCTTTATTTTTGTTGACCCATTTTCATCTTGGTAGACATTACGAGACTTCTCCCTCAGCATATTCGGTCACATTTAGAAATAATATACAGTTAGAATGTATTGATAATGTTTTGTATATATTATTTCAGTCTACAGCAAGATGCGATCCTCTGCTTCGAATGCAGTGGGTAAGTTGTATTGGAGCTATTTTAAATGTGAAGAGAAAATCTTACTTACAGTCGAGTAGTAGGGTTGACAATGGAGAATTGTGATACCGTAGACATTCTTCTTTCTCTTTTGATCCGGCTACTGTCAAACATTTCAATTGACAACATGAAGATTGAAAAACGATTATTTTAACAAAAACTTCAAACTGACCGACTGAAGACTTGGGACCTGAGTCAGTGTCTAAATATTTTCACAGACTACCCACTTCTGGAATACGAAAAACATTCAGTGTCAATTGCTTATCAACATACTCAAAACCGCTCTACTATAAGAGAAGTTACACACTACCGTCCCGGTAACTTGAAATACTCAAGCACCTTAATGGTGTTATTATTTGCGTTACTAGCTAAATGGTGTTTATGCATGCACAATATATTTTAACTCTGAATGCACTTGATAATACACACAAAACGTGATTACTTGTGAAGATAATGTAGTTCTCTTACGTAAGAGTTGCGACATTGAAATATTCATTGTCTCATTTAGTACACTTATTATTAGTATCGTAATCACCAACAACTGGTTCATTAATAAAGACATTACAGAGTATGTCACGATTATTTAATGGATGTTATGATTGAATATGTAATATAATAGTAATAATTAACAGCGATAACTTAAGCAAAGGAAATGTCTGTTTGTACGAAAGTTTTTTATATGTAAGTACCTTTTACGACCCTTTACACGCTTAAAAATATATTTAATAAATATAAATAATAAATTTATTGTCAAAAAACAGTACAAACTGCGTATGACCACGTGGAGGGAAAAAAAACTAATTTACTCTCCGGAAGCAAGCAAGGGACCATCCCATCAATTCCGATCAAGGGCCCTAAGGCAGAGGCGGATTCAAAAATTTCAGCAAAAGTTCCTAGATAAGATAAAAAGTTAGCTGCAAGTTATAATACTAATATAATGTCAATATGTTTGTAATTTTAAGCAAAAAATTACATGTACAAGTTATTATCGAACTATGGATTATTTTGAGTATAGTGTTTAAAAATCATAAGATTTCACTCACGACGTTTCGTGAAGGGTTTTGCAACATCATCAGGTGTTAGTACATAAATATACAGTATCCTAGTAACATGTCATGGATGAAAACCATACTCCATCCATATTTTCATACTGATATCTGAATGCGTAACACGAAAGTGTCTCTGTCTGTTTGTTTTTTGATCACGATAAAACCACAGAACCGATCCTGATAAAATTTGGCAATGAGATAGTCCAGGATGAACATACGCTAACTTTAATTTTTTTAAAGTCTGATAGTGAAGATGGACATTGTTTTGGACAATAAATGTCGATAAAATCGGGGGGTNCGGTTGGTGACAAGTATAAATGGTAATATTATTTGCCTCAGAGAGCACTATAAAAAAGTCCGCGACAGCATATGTATATCTACAAAAATTAACCTAAATTATCGATAAAACGTTATTAACAATTGAAGAGTTCAAATACTTGAGTTTAAGAGAGTAATTTAAGTAGGAAAAAATCAATATTCATAAAATTTAATGAAATATTTGATTTGTGCATTTAACAAAGATAAAAAACGTTTTTAAATCGTAAAATTTTGACAAATAGTTTAGATTTTAGAAGAATTTAATGAAACGCTGTAGCCGCGTCATGCCTTGAAAGCGAAAATGTAGTGTATGCGCCACTTCCTCGAGATGATATAGTGTATGTTACGCAAAAACGCGAATTCGGTCATTGGACGGAAGAAACGACCAAACCTAGTTTTCTGGGTTATATACGTAACATATACAGTCCAGTTATGTATTAAATTTGTATTATTATATATCGGAAGAATTAGGATGCCGTACATATATTAAAAACCAGTAAAAATGTAAGAGTATTTTGTTCTTACAATATAGATAGATTTCATATTATACCCAGGAAAAATTGAAAAGTCTACGAAGAATCCCAGGCAACACTGGGTAATAAGCTAGTAATATAAACACTAAAAAATGAAACAAAAACTTTAACAAAAACTCGGAAACCAAAACAATAGTCATAATGATGATAAATAAATATACTGTGTCTTTTGAATAATACAATGACTAAAGAAAAAGATGGAAAAGAGGAATATAGGATACCATATGAAGATTGCTACGCTAGTTACGAAGGACAGACAAATAGAGGACTGAAAACAAGAATTCAGTAACACCAACGGAACTTCAATGCTGCAGAACCAAGCGAAAAAACTAACGACTGCTTCGACGAGGAACTTTTGATGGATTGGGAAAGCACAAGGATGTCAGACCGAGAAAGAAATATTATAAACATTACATGTTTAAAATGATACACATAAAAACACAAAGGGGAGTTTGAACTTTCGTGCAGGTACATAGAAACTATCGACTATTTATATATCCATATTTTGATAGTTTTGTGTGTCATTTCTTTCTATGTTTGTTTCATTATTTCTATTTTTTCTGTTTTTAAATAATATATAATTTTTCATGACATGTTACTACGATACTATGTAAACTAAGTAAACACGCCAACGCTCAAAAAATTTTGTCTAACCTTTCGACTTGGTTCCATGCAAATCGTCTCATTGTAAACACTGACAAAACATTGTCTATGTCATTTCACAATAGTGTCACAAAATCTTTACCACAAGTTTCTTTTTCTTTAAACGGAACACAATTAAAAACTGTTACGTATACAAAATTCTTAGGTCTCCATATTCAAGACAACCTCAAATTGAATTGTCACGTTGACAATCTTAATTCCCAATTAAGCAAATTGTGTTACGCATTCCGAATCTTAGTTAACGCAGTTAGTCCACGTATTTCCCGTTGCGTATATTTTGCAAACGTTTACTCCCATTTACGTTACTGCATTACCTTCTGGGGCAATTCCGTCTGAGCATTCAAACTTTCAGAATTCAGAAGAGGCTAGTTCGAATAATTTGTAAATCTCACCCCCGAAACTCTTGTAAACCTTTATTCAAGGAATTAAATATATTAACACTTCCCTGCATTTATATTTACGAAAC
>NNCF01132062.1:202094-214869 GCA_002313205.1 Laupala kohalensis
AGGTAAATAAAACAGTCTAGCTAATTAAAAGTAATCATTCATTTGCTCATACAGATGACACCGGTAGCACATGAAGAGAGAAAAATCCGTCAAAACTACGATGTAAAAATAAGTTACATTTTACACATTGAAAAGTGAGAGATGCTTTATACAATTTGTTTATGAATATTCTAAATTATTTAAATAGACAAATAATTATAATCAATAATATTATCCGTTATAGTACACCATGCAACATATTTTTAAAAACGTTTTTACAATAAAAGGAGACACCAAGATTTGTTAATTATCATGAATTCGATTGTTTTTGTGAAAAGTCATTGTTATGTAAAAAACTCTCATCTATTTCAATTGCTTTAGCCATTAGCTAACCATGTATGTATGGCTTTGCAAAACAAGGTACAAGAAAAAAAAGATGTAAAGGACTGTATCGGTTGAGTGACAAACTATGAGATAAAATAAAAGGGTAATAGTCGTTTCAGAAGACTACAATAGTTTTTCATGTTCGGTTTGCGTTTTCTAATTTACTGATATTCTGCCAATTTAAATTTGTTGGGAGGTAACATTTTGTAAAACGACAGAAAGACGACGACGCCATAATATTTAAAAATCGAAGAAAGTCTCGATAAGCATTGGGTTTGGAGAATTCAATAGAATTACGTTACTTCTGCTAAATCCTTCATTGAAACTCAACGAAGTTAAAAGTTTCATTGAAAGTCAACGAAGTACATAAAAGACATATATGAGCACTTTTTAAGTGATTTTTTTTTGCTAACGACAATTGACCGCCTTCCCTATTAAATTAAAATTGTGTAATTTTAATCTTCCACTTTTTTTTTGCTACATTATTATATTTGAAAGTACAATTTTTATTCACCAAGTTTAAAATTTATCCACAACATTTGTAACAACAAAAAATTTTAATGTAATATTTTGAATTAGTTGTATTAAATCTAACAACCTTGTTTACTGTAATATTACAGGGTTCTTTTTGCATTATATTTCTTTACAGGTAAAAAAAATATATAGACCAAACAGAATACATTCTTCGGCGTAAATGGTGAGGAAACACATTGCTCTGTTAAAATTAACATATAAATAAATAATTGTGATAACCGACACAACAATTAATGAAAAATAAAATATTAAATTTAAAAAAACATAAATTTACAACATTTTATAATAAAACATTACCATCTATTTATCTATTGACACTGTCTGGTAATCTTCTTAGTTGCCTCTATTTCACAAAAAAATTGTTATAATCTTTCATACACCATTTTGTTTTCTAATGGTCTATATTTCTGGTGTATCCAGGATTCCTGTTTACCCGTGATCTCATGCAAAAATCTCCACCTTTCGGCACCGCACAAAGGACACTCGCTTAGGACATGTTCGGATGTTTCTTCTCCTTCGTTACATATACACTGTGTGTCGTAGTTTTTTCTAAATCGTTTTAAGGTATTACATCCGCCAGAGCGACTAGCTTGCCCAAAAATTGCCCAAATGTATGCCCAAAAATTGTTTCAAATGATAGTTTGAAGCATTTCCTATCCAATGGCAATGATCTTCCGAACCCTTACTGCACTAAATTTTGAATTATTTAACTTTAAATACTGTGCATTTATACGGAGAAATTTTCGCGGACTGAGTTTTTTAAAATATATATCCTGACAAAAGTATCGGTTTCTTATACCAAAAAACTAAAACGTAGCAAATGGAAATAGAAACGCAATGTGGATAAGGTTTTCATACCTTACGGGAAATTTACGAGAATAATTCACCAAAAACTGTGAAAAATACTGTTCTTACGGAAAGGGCAGCCGCATCACGTGACTTCAGACAATACGAAACTTGTTAATGAAAAGAGTCAAACGACAATCTAAATTTATTATCAAGTTTTAAAATCACTAAATAATTGCCCTCGTCCTATACTTAAAAAATCAGTATAAAAAATATTAATNATACTTAAAAAATCAGTATAAAAAAATATTAATTAATAAGAACTACTTTGGTGAATATTTCCATGTTTCGTGAACTTGACTTCCGTCAACGCGGATACAATACGTTAAGTACACAAAAAAGTCTCCTGTTATGTATTGAGAGAATAGTGGTTGCGGATTGAAGCAACGTTTGAATCGACAAGAAAAGGACCAACACTTGTAAATACATTTTTATGAACGAGAGCATATGCCTATCATAGTTCTGTTATGAGGCCGACACCGTTTGCCACACGTGAAAAATCTGTAGCCGCAACAACAAAAATTGTAAAAATTCACGTAAGGGAATGCGCCAACCAGAAAGTACATCTCACAATTACGCGGATTAATTAAAAGACAACGTTACAACTTGAGGTAGTCGGCACAGTAACCTGCGAAGAACAATTATTTTTATCTCACGACTGCAGCAACCAGAGTAACCAACACTTACATGGAAAAGAACGCACTTGGACTGTTGTGAACCAAGTACGGAAAGAGAATAAAATGAGTAAATTTCGTGAGATTTTTGCTTAGAAATGACTGTGCTATACAAGGCGCCTTCTCATGAGCAGCACCTCCTTCAACGTCTTTCATTAAGTCCTTCGTAAGCCTCTGAATGAAGAGGGAGGATGAAGAACGTTTGGGGGAGCGGATGCGGAAAAAGGTTTTGAGAACTCGCTTCTACCTCGTGTTTTGCATAAGTGCGAACCGTTTGACATCACTCGACCCGCTGGCTCGTCGAACGCCTTTTGGAAGCCAAGTGTGGGAACATTGTGTATGATGACTCCCACGTCCACCCCGGCTTCGCTCTAATTAGGTGAACTGTCGAACAGAATTCCCGGCGTCGATATGAACCGGGGGGATACTGCGGTTTGATTTTTAATTTCATAGGAATACGTCATTTTTCATTAAGAAATTTCTTCAGCCTTGCTTACACATAACATAAACATGTAATAACTTCAACAAGAATTAGTTGTATATATTTTTTATTTTCCAATTGTACAGAATATACAAGATAAGTATAGAAACTGGTCGATANGTCTTTACGAATTGGCACCACGAGAATCTACCTTCAAACATTGGCGAAGATGACCGATGTCGCATGAGTGTATATATGTATGATATGAATCGATAAATCGATAAACCGAGACGATACTCGACGTTTCACTGGGAATCGAAGCCTATTTCTGATTTAACAATGTCGCGATATTTGGTCCCTGTCTAACTAAGTGACCGAGCGAGGGGACCTTCAGACGCGGTGAACGTCTGGCTGAGGAGAGGGAGCTCATTAAGGGAGAGGGTTTCCTAAGTGGAGGGGAGGGATAGATAGGGGTGAACCCTGTGAGACTGAGTCTGAGATGAAAACCCTTTTAAACAGATTTTTTTTTTAAAAAAAACATGACGGCTTGGGTGGCGAAGCGTGGGCCAGGTCAGAGTGTCTCCAGCAGTTATCATCCTTCGTCTGCTCCAGGCGGCAGAGAGAGTGACGGAGACGAGGGTTGAACCCACGGCAGTAGTGGTCGTAATAGTTAAGGAACTATTCGGGAGTCATCGCAGTGTCCCCTACAGGGATCGACTGAGATGTGGAAAAGGTGGGAGTGACGATGTAGAACACCGGCGTCCCCTGTGGGGGTCAAATCCGGATGCTCGGGTAGCGTGCACTCTNGGAGTCATCGCAGTGTCCCCTACAGGGATCGACTGAGATGTGGAAAAGTTGGGAGTGACGATGTAGAACACCGGCGTCCCCTGTGGGGGTCAAATCCGGATGCTCGGGTAGCGTGCACTCTCTCGACACACGGTCTACTCCACTCTCATACCGACTTCATTTACACACTGCGCCCCACTTTCGGTTTCTTAAAATTAAAAATTTTGAAAATATGAATATAAGCATTTTGATTGTTCAGTTCTTTCGGCGTACAGATTGCTAAATCACATTTCCGTTTACGAGATACGGCGAGAATTTATTACGCAAGAATGAGTTGTATGCATTTTTTTTAGATCGGCCTAAAGGAAAGATGTGAAGAGTTTAACGTCGAGATAATCCATTCAATTTGCTCTTAAATGTGCAGATTTGATGTTTAAGAGAGTACTATGTAAGGTTTTGAGGATAAATAAACCTAAATCCATTGATCTTTTAAATATGTCATAGTTTTTGGTAATTATAATATATTACGATGTCTTTTCTGGAAGTGTTTTACAGTTTTATAATATTTTTATTGTAGGATTTTAATGTACGGTTTTTAAAACTATGGCTATTTTTTAATGAATAATAGTTATCAAATTGAGTGGGATACTCTTATTTCTTTACCACTTCTCAGTAAAAAGATTTAAAATTACTATTTAATAATTTTTTACATGGGCTGTTTTAACTGTGTTCATTTTATCGTAAAACTCCGACAAAATAAAAAGAAAGGCGCGTGTTCCAAAAACTAAGGTGCAACGTGAACCCCATGAAACGACGTATGTTAGAGAAAACCCGTACGTCGATGTATTATTCGTTCAGGAGATATTTGAATTGGCGTTCACTAATATGTTATATATTACGAAAAACACTCTGGTTATTTTGTAAACTAGAACCACTATATTTTAACTCACAACTTCCGATTTCCCTCAACCGGATGTTGCGTATGGGGCTTTCGAAGTCGACGGTTGGTGCAGAAGTAGTGCACCAACGGGGATACAGGATCCCGGGTTCGAGACCGTGTCCGTTGCAATTTTCACCTGGTCGGAGATGATAGAAGCACGAGAGTACATAAACGACAGAAAATATTCAAAAGATATTGAGACGTTTATGCAGAATGATCGTAGTTTAAATTACATATTTGTTATGTATGCAAAGCAAATTTAAAGTATCAACAACAGTTATTATTACTGGTACATTACTCTCTCGTGAATTATTGCTTCGTGTGTTATTTTGGTTTATTTATGATTTACACTTATTCGTGTCATTTTTTTTCTTCAAATTTAATCGAAGTAATTTTCTATTAGATAAGTGGCTTGGAATCTTGCTGGAGTACGAGTACACTAGAAAAAGTGAAATATCGCAACTCTATCCTGTGTTCCCTTATCGGAGTGGAAATCTATAAAAGTAAAATAAGTCCTATGAAATCGTCTTATTACACAGATTTTATTAGTTCATCGTGTTGCTTTCGATGGGTATACTCAAATTTTTTTCCGTGTAAAAGTACTTCCTATTCTACTTCTATCACTTTTTTGGGGGGGGAGGGACACGTGTCTTCTGTGGTTCCCCTTGAATCCCCTTCTAATCCACGTTTTGTCTCATCTCGTTCATGTAGTTGTTTATGTGGATAATACAGATTATCTTACTTTTGATGGAAAAGGCTTCATTGACTTACTCATGCACGCATCAAGTTATGTTTTCTTTGGAATCCATGATATATGATGTTTTTTAATGTCTTAAAAGGCGACTGTACTGAGAATCAGACGATATTAGGTTATTTTCCGTGAATATCATTAAAATCGTTGAAGCCGTTCTTGATATAAAATAGAGAAGTGTCACTGATCCACGAGATCGACAAATGTTTGTAGTTCCTATGAGACAGATGTGTATATTTCGTACTACTACCATTACCAAATCCTAAAAAGTTTGGATAGTTGTACATTAATAATTGATAGCTGGCTTTTTTCTCCTTATCTGGTGGTAGATGTTTGAGTAGAAGGGATATTTAAATGTATTGTCAAAAAGCAGGTACAAATTTTGTTTGACAACGATCGGAGCAATAAACTAATAAGCTATGCGGAAGCAGTGGCGGCAATTAGAGGGGGGGTGTTCTTTAAAGAAAGATAAAAAATTCATTTTAACCGTCTAAAATCGGGATTTATAAAAAATATTACATCATCCTTGATGTCTCTTTCCTTTGATTGTCTTTTCTTTAATTCATTTCATTATTTAAATCAAATTTACAGGAAATATGCTGAAAATGTAATGTTAAAGAAAATTATCAACGTATTTTTGCCCACCTCTTTTGATTCCCAACTGCCGCTACTGTGAGGAAGAAAGCAAGTGACTATCCCACCAATTCCGATCAACAGTTCCAGATGCGGATTTAATATTTATAAAGAAAATTAACAATTACGTACTTCATTAGTATTACACCTAGAACAAATCGTATCTATTAAATTCACTCAAAATTGGAGATTAATTGTTGTAGAAGTATTTATTACACTCCCACCCCTAGACTGGAGCTTATTGGGAACATGTATGAAACCGTCTCTATCCGTAAAAAACAACACTTCTTTCATTTATTTGTTTTTTGTCGCGTCTACATCAAATTTACACTACATGCTTGTCTCCAAAAAAAAAAGGAACTCGTTCAATGTTTGTCCCACTTGTTATTCCATGACTTTGTCTTTTATAATCACGAATAATCATTTCATCCACCATCATCCATATGACATTTATATGCTCCAATTCTACTACATTATCCTTCATTTTATAATCAAATCAAAGACTTACGACCTGTACTGTTGCTGTTCGTCCAATAAAGTTTGTGATTATTGATTTTATTTATTTGCATCTGTAACATCAGGACCAGTGCGTATATAGATTTTGAAATATTAACATTTTCAAGTACTTTGCTAGTGAGACATTCCTAAGGCGATTAAGGGCCGGGCCCGTCGCCGCCAAATAAGGAAAAATACCGCAACTAAGACTTCCCGTGTATTATGCAGAGGCTGAACTCCCTTCTACTTCTGAAAACTGAGATGAACGCCCTCAGAGAAGAAAGGCGAGTGTGAAGGGAATGTTCCACTGGTTGCCAAAAATAATGGTCAGCCTGACGAACGCAGTGTTCGCGGAATCTGAGGGGTGACCGAGCTGATGAGTGCGCAGTAAAGTGGCGAAGATGTAGTCACGTGACCTCCGCTCCTGTATAAATTGGAAGGATTGCAGATCCTAAGTGCCTTTCATACTGGAGACTTTCAGACTTGAGACTTCTGCGGAAGTGTATGAAAGTACGCAAGTTATTTAACATGTAACTTGGTCAGTTTTGGTCGTCAGACCACTGAGAATTGCTGCGATAATTCTATTACATTTCTTTAGGCGCGAATGACTTAGCTTGGAACAGTTAGTTATTTCGGGATAGCAACTTGGAGACTTTTGAGATTCGGATAATTTGAGTAGATTTTCCGAGTTAATTCATAACACCAGTATTTATAGCGGTGTGTAATTGTTGCTTTAAATAGCAATATCTTTGTAATAACAAATTCAAACTTGTATTTGTGATTTGCGAGTTTGTCTATATTTGTAAATATTCAGACCTCTATTTAATTTGAATTAAATATTTACTTGTTATTACACGAGTGTTTGATTGCTTGGGGAAACCAAGCTGGTGGCAGCGAACTCTACCATAAAGGTTGTGGTTTATGGTTGAATTCCGCTTCTACCCCAAAAACTACGCACATCGCATCTGGGCTTGCGGTGTGTTGTAACAGCATCCTTCCTTTTCCTGTAAATTAACTTTTCCCTCATCCTTTACCGAACTAACTAATATTTTGTTTTCACTTCTTCGTTTCCTCCGCCTCCAAATAGTAACACACGAAGGAAAACTTCTTTTTTTCATTTATATTGTTTCTTGTCGCGTTCCTATCCTATAACATTTCGCGACTCGTTTGTTGAATTTTCTTCGTCCTCTAACTTTTTAGTGCTGTTTTAATTCTGTATATCCCAGCTACATATTCCTGAAAACATTGATACCGTTGCTCAGTATTTATCATTTCTGGTCCTATTCGACATATGTTTGTTGTTCTCATCTTCCGGATGTACGTACCTAACCTGTTCTGGTACAAAAAGCTCGCAGTCCCGAAACATGCGTTGTCATATTTAAAACGATTCAAGATATTGAGGGACGCAACGTGTGATTGTGGAAAAGACGAAGAAACAAGACGTAGGAAAATCAGAGAAAAACCCGGGCCAGGGTATAATCATCTTATTAATAGGCATTTTCACCCGGTGAGGCTTTTCCCACAGCGTGTCCCCTCCACCAGACAATAGTGCCATAACAAGTATTGAGCTCGCTCCCAGTCGACTGATGGACCGCTGAGAGGCTGTGGGGAGTTGAATCTGCGTGAGGCAGCGGGCGGCGGTTGTAGAAAGAGAGGTCACTGGCACAGAGGCCCTGACCCTCACAGCATCCTCACGCCCTGAGGCGAAAGGCTGCCTGCCGTGGCTCTTCGCGGCGCGGCGCGGCGCAACGACGACGTTCGTTCGACACTATTGGTGGTGAAGCTGCCGCCGTCGCACAGTGGGCCAGAATGACTGAATAAGCGCGGATGGCAACAAAAAATGAAAATTAAGTTTCTCTACTTATCGAATATCTTTATACACAAGCAAAAAGGGTTGCGTATGGCAAAAATTGTTTTGAATTATGTGTACATTCCAGAACTCACGCACTTTGTAGCCATTTTTTATGAAATAAAACTTCCATTAAAAGACAAGGGTACAAATTCCTAGTGTTTGAAACGTTACTTTTTGAGTCACTCAAGACCACAATCGATTTTGCTTTACAAGCTGTATTCACTTCGTATTGAGACCCGTGAAATTTAGCTGAAACCACTTGAACCTGAAAGAATGCTCCGCGTTATAGAGAGCGTTTGAAAATGGAATAAATAAAAAAGAACACACCCACATTTCTTTCTTTGACGTACCCCACATATTTCTAATACATTGACAGAAAAACTGAATAGAATTGGTATTGCATCCTCAATTAGGATGTGGCGGCGCGACAACAATGCGTATTAGTTCGAATTCCTCGGTGCCAGGGTATGCTATTAAAATCCCGAAACTCTTGTTAACCTTTATTCAAGGAGTGAAATATCTTAACACTTCCCTGCATTTATATTTATGAAACGGTCGTGTTGGTTAAGACCGAATTACTGAAGTGCCACCCTTGTTTCATACGAAACAGTCTCGTTCAAGGACACAAAACTCGCAATAGTAAGAATATTCATCGTCCTAGAGTGTCAACCACTCTTTGCCAAAAAGGACCTTATCATTCGGGAATCGTTCTATATAATTCCCTGCCCAAGAATATAAAAGACATTATGAAATTGAATCTCTTCAAATCAGCGGTTAAAAACTACCTCCTGCACCAGTGCTTCTACAATGTAAAAGAATTTATTGATTTTAATAAAAGTTAAATCCATCTTGTACTTTAACATGCCATAGCTGTAGTCCTTTTAAAATAACTTATAACAATTTCAAAAATTAATTTCCTGGAATGTTTGTTGTGTCTTATGATTCATTTTACTTTAGTTTTATGTGTACTCAACTTTGGCACGATTGTGTACACTAATTCTGTAGCCCCATTCTGACCCGGGTTTTTCTCCGGTTTTCCTTCGGGTAGAGGCAGATTTATTATACAGGTTCTCTAGACTTTGCCTATTGGTATGTTTATTGTAACAATAAATCGTAAATTTAGTGTTATTTCAATACTTATGATTTTTAAACACTATACTCAGAATAATCTATAGTTAATTATTTGTACATGTAAAATTATTATTGTGTGTTAAATTACAAATATATTGACATTCTATTAGTATTATAACTCGCAGCTAACTTTTTATCTTATCTAAGAATTTACGCCGAAATTTTTAAATCCGCCTCTTCCTTATGGCCCTTGATCGGAATTGATAGGATGGTCCCTTGCTTCCGAAGAGTAAATAGTTTATTGTCCTCCACGTGGTCATACGCAGTTTGTACTGGTTTTTTTGACAAAAAATTTATTTATTAAAATCTCATGCGTGGTTTTATAGCAATCCTGGCCCACTGTGCGTTTCTGCTTGGGTGGAGAGGTACCAGAAGAGGTACAGGCAATTCCTAAGAGACTCTTACACTTCCCCTAAGGCTCTAATGACCTAAAAAAATACTCTTCCCCTCAAAAACGACGAATCTGAAGAAGGAAAAATATATCAGAGACTTCGTTTCATTGTTTTCATTTTTGCATGATGTGAAGATTAATGCCAAAAATGGCGTAAAGTACATCGAAATAGTGCGTATTTGATCATTTGCTGGATTTAAGACTAGTAGAACATAATGTACTTTATAACACAGTTTTAAATAACTTACATATGCATCAATAAAAATCAAAACAGTAATAATGATAGATATAAATAAACATTTCTTTGTTGGAGGGGAAAATGGGTGTTAAAATTTCAAGAATACCAACCCTAAGGGTAATCAAGTGTAGTAGACAACCTTCCTCAATTAAAATTTCATGCAATGCAGTTAGAAATTTAAAAAACACTAACATTTGTTCCATTTTTATATTACAAGAAAAATTTTCCTTTACAAATAAATATCACAGCTCTACACTACCAATATTATGAATAAATATTCAGAAGATATCAACTGATATTTAAATAAACGCGAACAAGCATTTGATACTCTGCTTGTGTGGTGTATAGTCGGAAAGTTGTTATATAAATGTATTTTTTTTAAGCTGCTGCGATAACTTATCTTGCAATAACTTGTGGAAACAGAAAAACATTACATTAGAAAGAAGACCAATGAGAACAAAATGACACTAAATGTCAAATTAGTTAAACTATTTTGACCATATTGACTATTAATAATGATTAAGTAGGTCAATCTGAATATTTTAATAATAATATTAAATAAACTTTATTGATATAAAAGCAACTGCAAATTTTGTATGACCACGTGGGGGGTAATATTTCGAAAATGAAAAGTAGATATTATGTGCAGTGAAAATTCAAGTTTAATAATAGCGAAAGTTTTAAATGACATTCTTGTCTATGGAAAATCCGCCACTACTCGGAAGAACACTGGAGAAAAATCCCGGGCCAGAATTTCTTATCCGACAATTGTACTCTTCGTGTGTGAACTACGAACAAAGAGTGGTCCTACGGATAACTCTCCAAATAAAATTATAGTAAGCGATTCCTGTACGTAATTGTGAGGTCTTTTTAATAGTATATAAAAATATACATATATATTTATAAGTATGTATGTAGCATGTTGATTCCTGAGAGTAAATTAGTTTATTGTCTTGCACATGGTCATACGCAGTTTGTAACAGCTTTTTTTTACAATAAAGTTTAAAATAATGCTGTTACAAGAGAAAAACCGGTTTTTCTTCGATTTTCCTTCGGATAGAGGTGGGTTATTTTTATGAAGACTCGCTAGGCTCTTGTCCAGGGGTCACATCTATTGAAATAATTTAATGTAATTTAATAGTTACGAATTATCAACAATAGTTTCCGATGGTTTACAGTTTGAGAATAATAGGAACATGTGACTAATTACTTTTTTGTGTTTCATTAAATACAATATTTGTTGGTATTATGTTAGTATTATAACACGTAGCAAAATATATTTATTCTTATCTTAGGAGTGTGTTGAAATGGTAAATCCACCTCTGCGTTGGGACTCTTGGTCGGCATTGATGGGATGGTCCCTTGCTTGCTTCCGAAGAATACATTAGTTTATTGTCCTCCACGTGGTCTTACGCAGTTTGTAACAGCTTTTTCTTTTACTATAAAGTTTATAATTTATAGCATGACATAACCTTCAATATACTTGTCAGTGTATCAGAGCTTCAGATTCCGTACTTACTGTAAACAAAAAGCCCTTTTCGAGTTGTAAAAAGCTTGTTTTATTAGTTCGTGAGTGAATGCCAGGTGTCAAATCGATAGATGTAGCAAAACCATAATTCAAACTAGCAAATAAGTCTGATATTTATGGTCCCGTAAATCGTACGTTTAATTTTGTCAGTTCTTTGGTGGTAGAAACTACTGATAGTCTAGTATATTGGAGCATGTGGGTAATAGATGTAATGGAATAATGGGAAAGAGTAGTTTGATGGTTGTTTAAACCCCTCACCCCTCCAGTAGTACTCGTTTAATGCGTAGAAGCAAGATGTGTAGTCGTCGTCAACCAGTACTGGGCTTTTTTACGAGTAGGAAGGAATGCGGAAAAAAGTATTCGTGACGCTGCACACAAACGGACTGTTATTCAGTGTTCAATTTGTGTTAGGAACACTAGTAAAGAAATGTATTACAATGCGAAGAGAGTTTACACAACACGATTTCAATCATTGTGAATTAACAAGGCATATTTTGATTATTTCGCCCTCGTAGTACAAGGGAAAAAAAATTTGTGATTACTGGGACAAAGTTATTTTATCGCATTATTATATGCAATAAGAAAAATTAACTAGTATTTAATATTCATCTACATTACGCCAAAAACTGTTAAATATCAAGATCGTATTAGACTTGGAAAATGTTTTTTATTTTCAAAATACGGTTATAGGATTTTTCATTTGATTTTGGTTAATTTTATATTCCGAAGTACAAGTTTCTCATACAGGGTAGCAAAAACCATAAAAACCTGCTGTGATTGCGATTTGAATTGTTTCGTTTTTCTTCCATGAGAAATACAAAGCAGGTAAAATAAAACTGGCCCGGAAAGGAATTGTAATCCTGACACGGGATCAGCCCTTGTTAATGAACAGGATAACTGTCCTTTAAACAAAATGCTGACAATGGCCACTGGTGACGTCAATTCATTTCAAGATTGGTGTTTGATGGAAATGTATGGCCTTATAACAGGATTCCTTCACCAAACTATTAATGCTGACCGTTATGTCCAGAATCTGTTAAATCCACTTGTGGATCAACTCACGGAAGATGAACGACTGCATGGATATTTTCAGCAAGACGTATCAACAACACAAACCGCCTTGAGAATCTTGTCACGAGTGCAAGAGGTATTCTGTGAGGAGAGGACAGACAGCACAGGCAGTAAATCTCCT
>NNCF01132062.1:215277-272445 GCA_002313205.1 Laupala kohalensis
TGGAAATTAAGCAACAAAATACCGTTTGGATTAGACTTGTCGTGAACCATGTTCCTCAGTTGTCGATCCTAATGAATGGCCATTGATACTATTTACTCCTCATTGTACAGCGATCCGGTCCGAGTTTCCTGCACAAACAGAAGAGTATGAGTGTAAATAAGACGTTCTGTATCTGATGACGTGGGAAACAAATTCCTTAATGAGGCTGCATGAGTAAAATCGTTGAGTCATAAACAAGAGTCATTCAAAGCCGGATAAAAGTTTTTAACTTTCAGAGTCCATCACGCTAACTTTCGCATTCGGGAATTGAAGTGCTAAAACATACAAAAGAAATGAAATGATGAGAACGTGTTTATTTGACATGTTGATGCAAGTTAGGTATAAAAAAACGGCACAAACCTCATATTGTGGAACACTTTTGAGATTATTAACAAAATCAATCGTAATAAAAATTGTATGTTTGGATCAATGGTGTGAAAAATAAATGGTGCATAATCCTATTTTAAAAATTGAAACTAACTCCTCAAAAGAAAAGCATTCTATTGCGATTAACACCGAGGTATTGTTATCGATTTTATTCCAATTTCGTATTTGTTATATCGCATCGATTTCGAATTCATCGTACTCACATAACCACGCTTCTAGCCTCACTGTAGTGAAATCCTAAAGAGTGTGTAATTAAATCTATCACCAAACTTGCCGGGGAGAAGTCCTAAATGATAATCTGCAGTTACGGTGTTAACGTGCCCGCTTTTTACCAAGCAATCCCGGTTTCAATTCCCGGCTGGACCAGAAAATATTTGTAGCTTTCCACATTAATGTCCCAGTTCATATAGCAGTGAAAAGCGAATCCTCCTTCTTCTCTCCACCGCCTACTTTTAACAGTACCAGTAACTCCAACTATTACTAACTCCTCCACGTGATCCAACCCTACCAAGCGGCTCACCTACTAGCAATACCTAGCACCCATGACCTACATCCTATCGCCCCATGTAGATAAGCTTCAATAGCACACTACGTTACAACACCTACAAATACTATAAATGAAAAAAAAATATTTCTGGCGGAAAACCCCATGGGAAGCGAAGCGAGCCAATTAAATACAATAAAACGGAAAATAAATTAATGAAATATAATTTATTTAATTATTANATGTTTTTGAATACTAACATTCTTTAATGCATTTACGTCTCAATTACATAATTAAAACTTCACGTCATTTTTCTAACACGCAGTACTTAATTCGTCGTCGTGAATCAAGAAATAATTTTCATATCTTCGTGAGAAATCTGATATTCAAATGTTGATGGAATGTAGTTCAACAAGAAGCAAATTCCGTGTTTGAAGACACTTCCACGGTCCCTGAAAGCGATTCGGAGAGGAAGAACACCTAAATCTACTCTCACAATTTACGAGTTAGAGTAGGACACCGAATCCACGGAAAAAGACCCGGTCAAGGAAATGCGGAGTCACTGGAAGGAGAGTTGTAGAAATACGTAAAAGAGAGGAGAGAAAAACGTTGGATTAGTAGAAAATAAGTTTCGTCGACAAATATTACAACTCACCTGTGTGTGACAGGTTCTCTTTTACGTATTTGCAATGATGAATGAAAGATGTTCTAATATTTTTTGAAGAGTTGCTGTGATTGTAATAACTTATGAGAAATATGACGTACTACATTCCACTAACACCTTTATCACGATGATTTCTGGTTTCGTCTGTTATAATACACATTATTACGCCAGAATATCGGCGTTCTTTTCTTGCGTAACTGGATTGAGCAAATAATGCAAATTACTTGTTGACGATTTCCTATTGATTCTCCAGACAACACATTTCTGTTATTATTATTATTTTTAGTTAGTGATATTTAATTTACAACACACCCTTTCCGAAATAACAGTACATAAAAATTACACCAAAAAGAAGCTACTTGACTCATTTATTTGAAAAGGATGTAATAACCAATATTCATAGAGAATTCTCCATTGCATAATATAATGCACTGTTCTAATGTCCTGTTTACATTGATCGCGTTAAATATGAAACAGAGTGAAACTTGCGTACAACTGGCAGGTGGGGGAATATGGTGTCTACAATATTATGCAGGTCAATCAAATATTCTAAAATAAAATTAAACGTTCATATAAACATACAAAATGTTTGTTACATACTCATGAAGAATCGCATCGTACTTCTTCCAAAAAGAAAAATGCAAATCTAGCCAATTGTATTTATTTATTTTTACATTTATAATATATTCCTCATAATTTTCTTCCCTACTAGTATGATGATATAATGCACTATACGTTTCCAAGAACAAATCACATCAGAAACATACATCTGTCAACTGAGAGGTTACGATCCTTGCAAGTTGTGGGGTTAGGAGATAAACGTATTGAACTACCACCACGCACTCTCGTAAAGATAGAGGACAATTCACTCGAAAAGGTCACGGAAATCGCTTTGCTTTAGCGAGTACGCTCAATTTTCTGGCAAGATTAATAAAAATACTTTCTTCGGATGACATGTGCATAAATTTGGTTCGTAGTAGATGTTAATTTATTCCGAGTAATTCTAAAACCCCCTCTGCATGCACGTTTTATTACTTAACGAAATTTGGTCCCTCACTCGTAATTCTGGTGCCATATTTGATTATATCCCTTGTTGTATTTCAAATGTTTGATTTTTCTTCAATCATGACGTTTTCTCGAAATCAATCACAACAAATGAAACACTTAAATATATTTATTTTTATAGTTTTAAAAACACACTAGTCTGTAAAGCTCGCTGTACACGCTGATGACAATTAAAAATCTTGCACATTTGAGATAAAATGTTGTTAAAAGTATTTGAGTGAAAACATGTTATAACTTTAAAACTCACAGCGTTTCATCTCGTGTACAGAGACATCATCAGGTGGCAACATTTACACTACATTATTTTTATTTTGTTAAAAATTCATTTACAGAAGAAAAAAAAAATTATTAGCTTTTGATGACACTTCATTTTTTATTTTTCATTTTATTTTATTCAACAGACGCGCTCTACCCTAGTAAGCTCACTGGTGAGTATCGCCCCTACACGCTCTTCGGCGCGTCGCCCCAATTAGCTTCGAAGCCAATTGGGTATTTCTCAGGTATATAGCACGTTTTCTTGCTATTCGCAATGCATTATTTTTCTTATAGGGCACACACGAGATGATTCCCTATTTTTAACATAATATTGCGTGCAGCGTATAAATAAAAGGGGGAAGTTACATGTATTAAGCATTTACTTTGCACCACGATGTAAGAAACTCGCAATTTTAGTATATATGATTTTGTTTCTCAGTAATGTGCGTAATATTCATTCGATCAAAGCTAATGAATTACATAGCTTAAGAACTAATGATACGAAGAACGTTTAGTATATTAAACGTATGAATTAAGGAATAAAACATATTAAATGAACATTATAAGTGTGACAAAGAAGAGCTTATTCATATGCGATGTGTTGATAGGATTAGAAACACGAAAT
This sequence comes from Laupala kohalensis, assembly GCA_002313205.1. Taxonomy (NCBI): domain Eukaryota; kingdom Metazoa; phylum Arthropoda; class Insecta; order Orthoptera; family Trigonidiidae; genus Laupala; species Laupala kohalensis. The sequence goes on from NNCF01132062.1 coordinate 218,797, forward strand.
GGAGGACGTAGTAATGAGCTACGTGCTTAGACTGGGAGAATGTGTGATTCAACTTAAGTTGGGCATCAAACAACCTGAGGCGATGTACGCACCGTTGTCTACGCATTCCTCCACCTGTTCCCGCAATCTCCGCCTTTCTTTACTCCTTCTCCTTCACTTTTACAGCGGAGGAAAATTCCCTCCATTCTCTTCTCATTCTTTCCCCTTCCGTTCCCCCCACCATCATCAGCGTGTCTCTTCCCGCTTCCCAAGGCATGAGACTGGGCCACACACGTCTACGCCAAAACGTGGTATATACCAGCGGTGTCCAACTTATCTTACCTGTATAAGAAATCCGCCTCAACCCGAAGGAAAAACGGAGAAAAACCCGGGCCAGGATGGCCAGGTAATTTAACGCAAACCTAACTCGATGGACATATATTTCCTAATTTCTTTAGAATAACCCAAACGCAGTATTTTAGTTGAAGATATTGTTCAACCAGTGAGTAGGAGCAAAAGCTGCAGGTTCGAGAAGCGGCTGAGAATAGTTCCGCAGTTCCGCTCTGTGGCCCACTTCCGAAGGTCTCTGGAGGATGATGCGTTGTGACTCCCACGTGATTCTTTGCAACCAGACGCTTCACGACGTCTCCAACCCATTCTCTTGCGATGCTGTTACTTTATCCCACTTGTTTTACGAGGCGATAATAGTTGGGAGGGAACTAGTGATGGTGATTGAAAGACATGAACGAACTTTCATCTTTCCGTGGATCGTATTCTCAAGTATTAGTTTCTTGATTCGTTCAATTTCTTGACCACATTAGCTAGATACCTTTTCCCGTCAACGAAAACACAATCTAAGTGAAGAAATGACTCATTTATCAACGGAGAGAAAAAATGATTAAACTTGAAATTTTGAGGATGTCGCTTCTATATCTTCCAAATTAGTCCTCTAATCCATAAACATGCCAGTCAGAAATTCTCTCGTTCTTTCTCTATCGAGGTGGTAAAATTGAGGAACACTCTTAAAGACAATTAAGGAATATTTCAACGAAATACTCGTTCTCCAATACATAAAGATCCTCTTTGTTCTTGGAGTTGCATTGACATAAGAACGGTGGTATGAATGTTGATGGATGAATGAGAATGAATTCCTTCCCTTCTAATATATTCTTCCTTTTTTATTTCTTTTTTTTATTTTTGTATCGTTAAGATTATGTTATATGTATTTTTACCACGTAATTTTTTTTTGTGGGGCTTTAGGGCTCGTCAACATCGAGGTCATTAGAGCCCTTAAAACTTGTACAGGTAGGGAAAATGCAGTTACGCACTAGGGACAGCCAACATGACTCTCCTCGCGTGTGGGACTCGCCGAATGACTCAACCCTACCCACTAAAAACCCTCCTGAATTACAACTCAAAACTCAAATTCCAGCATATCTCAAGTCTTTACTTAAAACATTTAAAAAAAGAAGAAGAAGAAAGAGGAAAATGAAAGATACCCTAGCCCTAATAGCGTCGGGATAGAAAAGAACAGGAGGTGACCAAGGAAGGTCAAGAAAGAGAAAGGAAGGAGCCTCGCACAAGTAATGGGAAGTAATGCCAGACTCAGCTCGGGGCCCCGTGTTCGCCAAACACGTACTTACTAGATGTAAGTCCCTTGGGGGGACCACGTAAATGTATTAACTAAGAGGTTAAGTGTAAGAGGAGGTATTTGCCTTAACTTCGCCTCAAAATAATGCGTTGTTATTATTGTTATTATTATTGTATTGCAGATGCCCTATACGAAAGAATTTTTCGAAATTCAAGGGTAAATTCGAATGAAACATGATTTTTTGAATTTTCCCAAGACCTCGCCGGTTAAAACGGTAAATTAAGTGTTTATAAATAAACGTGTCTTTTAGCCTACACAAAATGTAAATAAAGATTCAACAGTAACACTTACTGATACCGCCATGTAGACTATTTGCAGTGCATGATCTGAATGCTAATCAATACAGCTTAAGGGTTCGAAGTACGCCAAGGAAGAAGTTTATGAGAATAACCAATGTATCTTCAAAAAAGTAGTTCTCATTTGTTCAAGAACTTTATCACTTAAACCTACATCTACATCATCATATGATAAACAATAATCAACTTCAAGAAAACGACAAAAAACGGCAAAAATAACTATTTTACTTCAGATATGTATGTAAAAATGTTTGTAGAAAAATCAAAAACATACACAAAACAAAATTTCTAATATTTATATTTTTTGTGTAGTACGTAATTGCCACGTACAGATATATTTTCTTGGCCCATCACATATATTTTAACAATAACACACAACTACAAGAGTTGACCTCACATGATTCCATATATACAATGCGTTTGTACAAGATTCGGGGTGGTTTATCCCCGTCATTTCACGATTGAAAATATATTCTCGTCTATACGTGCTTCTGGGAAGTAGCTTATTTACTTCCATGAGATCACATGTCACATTTTTATCAAATTAACTTGCGAGTCCTCAAATTAACACAAAGAACAAAATCTACTATCGGCACTTTCTTAGCAAAAATAATTCTTGGAAAGGATGATTTTCTCGTAATTATTTGTGCAATAACTAAAATATTTAATGCATTTTGTAAAGTATGGGTTTTTTAATTTCAACAAATGAATGACCTTTTCCGAAGACAACAAAAAATTTAAAAACAGGAATTTCGGAACATAAACTTAAACTGTCAATAATTCGGATACTAATGTAATTACATCCCATTGTTTATACTCGAAGCACATGATGGTTTGGATAAATGTGAAAATTTGGTAAAGAAAAAATTAATAAGGAAATGTGCATTCCTGAAATTCTATTCATTAATAAAAGATGAGATGGTATAAATTTAAGAACTAACATTGTTTAAAATACACTGTAAATCATAATTATGATCGTTATGAATATTCACAAAATATTTTAAGTTATGTTCCTACGTTGATGTTATTTTACACAATAAACAATTAATCACCTGATGATGATCGAAAACAAGGGGTCGAAATACCGTGATGTACAACAGTAAACGTTTGTTTGTGAAAAAGAAAAGTAGTACAATTTGTGAAATTTATTAAAAATGACAGGAGAAACTTTAATAACTAAATAAGGTTATTTTATAGCAACTATCACTTCTACGTTTACACAGGGTTTGGCCTTGAGGCAGATGTATTACTTCTACTGCCAGTTTGCCTATTAACACCGACAGCTTAATGAAACGTCTTCATGGTTTGATTAATTTCCTCTAAATGCGGATGTTGGAATTCTTACGCGAAATAGGGTTAATGAGGTTTTCGAAGAAACTTTCAAATATACGTGTTCTAAGGAATTTTTACTATTGAGACTCATTATTCTATAAAGATACTCACGTTAACATTATTTATGCAAGAATATATTTAGGTTTTATTCATAGTTATAATTTTTGTTTTGAGTTCAGAATTTCATTTCAAACAGTTTTTGTAATTTTTCATCCTTATTCTGATCTCAATGAGTATGAAATTTGCTCCTCCTCCGCTTTCGTATTCATCCGCCTACAATATATAAAAAGTAAATTCTGCACCGAGGCAAACAAAACCTTCAGAACACGTAAACAATAGAACAACATACGTAGTCGAGAAAAAATCTAAAGAAGATTTTTAATGTACTCTAGTACCTAAATATAACATACTTAGATATGTAAAAGCGATTATGTTAAATAAATAACCATAGTTTTCACATAGTAGCAAAGAGCACGCATAGCGATTTATTATTTCTATGTTGAGGAAAAATAGAGGAAAAACCTAGTTTCAGATGTTAAAGAAAACCTGCGTAATTTTTTAATAAGTAGAGAGAGAGAGCGACACCTATAACTACAACAAGGTTCGAGCGACAGATGCTTTTAACTCAACTTCGTGATGGATTCATGTGACTCGCAAATCTCGCTTGTACTTGGAAACATTTACCTCTGTTTTCTACTTTCGAGTTACTCGGACACGAAGATTGATTCAATGATATTCCTTAATTAATACGCCATGTTTCTCAATTCGCAAAATGAGTTATGTCGCACGTTTCCGTGTCATTGACAGAGGTGAGATTGAACATATTGAACATGAGTTTTCACCATTATTCATTGGGGAAAAAAACTTAAATTTTTTATGGCTAAATAAAATATTGTGAAGGAATATCTTTTATTTATATCAAATTAAGTGTTATAATAATTTTTTTTCGTTATATAATGACAAAATAATTTAAAATTAATTGAAATTACTGTTCAAATCAATGTTTAGGAAGAAATACTGCGAAGCAATTTTGTTTTTCATTAAGAATGTAGAAACTCCATTTAACAAAAGAAACAATTTTGATTGGAATACAAAAGTGGGTGGTGTTCTCGCAATGAAATCAAGAAGAATTTGGACACTCCTCAATAACACTGTTTGAAATTCTTGCGTGATGGCGTCCTGCAAAGAGTGAAGATTACAGTCAAGAGTTTGGGTAGCTGATTTTCCTGAACGAATCTCTGATTCCACGAGGATGATGCCCTCTGGGTGCTACATTGCAGACGAGGTTGGCCATAACCTTGCTTTACCACTCGCTGGCTTATCCTCTTTCAAAGTATGTTCTTGGGTACGGTTATAAAGAAAGGTTAAAACATTGATAGATCGTGATACATGATTCATTTAATGTATTTAATTGTTCTTGTTTCTCACATAGGATACCCGTAATTTAGTAATAAAATTATTTACTTTTGCTTACGAAATTTGACGCACATAGGAGTATTTTAATGTCTTTCCATGATATTTTCAAGCTCTCACAGTCTTCAGTTGATCACTTTCTTCAGTTGATAAAGATGCCAATTAGCCAGTTTAAAGTTTATGTGTTGCTAATACCTCGCGTAATTTCCTGAGTCATTAGTTTTCCGTGGTTCCCAAGGGTGAGCAGCGAACGACACTACCACTTATTAAAAACAAATCTGGAGTTCGCCCCACTCAAACCTTCCAATTACAATTCATAACAAAAATTCATGGAACTAAACACGCTACAAAACACAAAATTCAAGCAAAAATAGAAAATTCAAAATACTAATAATAATATAATAAAACTATTATACATAGTGATATATTTCTTAGATTAATCGGCTGCAAAATATTTATCATCACAATTCATAGCATCCTAAAAACCAAAGAATCGTATTCAAGTAAATATTGCGTGAACTATCTTCCAAATTGAACTCTTTGGAATATTATTATTTGTAGATTCAAATAAAGCGTCTCCAACAAAATTTTTTTCGTGATAATTTTTCGCTGTATCTCAAATACGGTGCGACGTACAGGAATACGGTTTAGCAATCTGTACGCAGAATTAACTGACCAATCAAAATGCTCTCATGCATATTTTCAAAATTTTTAATATTAAAAAACCGGAAGTAAAGTGCGGCGTGTAAATGAAGTCGGAATGAGCTGTCCAGAAATAATTCTATTCCCAACACATACAAAGTCAAATCTCAAGTTTGGTTTCGATACATCAATTTATCTGTAAGTTATCGGGGCAACAAATTTCTTAACGTACATACACACACACTACATTGGACATCATCGCCAAAATTTGAAAATACCTCTCCTGGAGCCAATTCGCAAAGATCCGAAGAGATCTCAATTTTTTTTCGACCGATTACAAGACTTCCCTTAACACATTCTGTGTAGTTGGAGAGTAATAATTAATCGTAACAGTAATAAAGATATAATTGAAATTGTTTTTCAGTTATGTTTGGACAGATTAACCAAATCTAGTAATAATTATATCTAAAGTGTTCAACCGGAGTAAACATGACGTAACTGTGACGTCAAAGGAAAAGAAGAAGTCTCAGAAGCTCAATAAATCAGCAGAAATATTGATTGGGTAGTAGTTAAAACTTTTGACAAAATTACTATTTATATAAATAATGTGTATGATTTTATATTATCAAAGTGTTCTAATTTCAGGTTTTTGCTTCTGTGAAATTACATTTACTGCAGTTGTGTCATTGTTCCACCGGACGAGTGATGCACGTAGTGGAAGAAATATTTATTCCATAAGGACAAACTCATAGAAAAATAATAAGAAATACAAACCGTCAAAGCAGGAAAACAAAATAAACAGCTATAAATTTTGGATAATTTGTTAGTGTCAGTTAGTAAATTCAATCCTTTCTCTATGGAATTACTTTATTTGTATGCGTAGTTGGCATGTTTTTCTTTTAGTTACGAGATAAAATTAACACATTTGTTCACACACTACATTCACCTGATGATGGCAGTGATCAACTACAGAAACGTTGTGATATTCAATATTAATTTGTCACATAAAAAGTCGAAATAAATATTTCTATTAAATTAAGATCGTAGACGTGAATCATGTATTTGCATGGAGTGGTACGCACGTAAAAGAGGAGAGAGAACATTGAGCGTTTCACGACGCTAAGTTGAGCGGTATAAATTTCAAATTTATAGGGAAAGGGACATCTGGGGAACTTTTTTGAAATCAGCTGAAAGCTTTCGAGGTTTAGTGCCAGAAACCTTCGCGTCTAAAGTAAATGTGATGGAAATGAAAGTATATGTGATGGAAATGAAAGTATATGTGATTGGGGTGTCATGTCTTCCCAGTTTTACGTGAATCCTATTAAAATCGTAATAGTTCTCGACTAAATTTTATGAGAGTGAAACGAACATTTTATGGCACGTGTAGGGATCCGACATGGTTTGTGGACCATCTAGGAACCACCAATGAAGACATGGACCAAGTTGAAAAATTAGCTGATTCTCATCTGAATATTTCATTTTATATCCTATTTTTGTAACAGCAATTGCAGTATTTATAGAACAGCAATATTATTTCCAATGCCTCATTGTACTGAACTAAAATAGAGCACGCACCACAGCGCCGAGTGCAAAAAGTACGTAACAAGAGTGCACAGGTTTGGAAATCATACCTGGGAAATATGTAATCCCAGCAAGATTCAATTATCTTTAAAATATTTTCTCCCCTGGTTTTTTATTAAGACAGGCAGAATCATTATTTGATTATTGAAAATATAACTTAATATAAAAACAAAACAAAAAATTCAATANATATCTTTAATATAATTTTTTGATAATCATGTGATAATTAAAGAAATTTGGAGTTTTGCGCACACCCGTCTATGTGACATACTTTTCGCTCCCATTCCACTTCTGATTCAGGAGATTCCCCTTCATTGGATAATAGTTTACAGGAATGTGCCTCCAACCGGTCTTAACCTAAGGTGTTGTCAAATTTCCTCTCTGCGGTTGGGATTTACCGTTAGCATTTACGATGTCAATACGAGAGGTCACATAATCCACTTGTTTTCATCTTGTACATTACCTGAACGTGCTCTTACGTAGAGATGAGTAACGTATAGAAGACCAGTTTTCATATAATGCTCATATAGGTCTTATTTCCAGTTTGCACCGAACTTTCAATGTAGTACGTAATATTCATACGAAGACATTTCATTCTACTAGATTCATTATGCGTTTTAAATACTTCATACACTAATTGTTTCTTCTTTCGTTGTCGTCTTACCAAAATTCATTAAATGTGTTTTTATTACGATTATTCTATTTTGTCTTATACCATAATTTTTATTTGTCTATATATTTCATCTGTAACGACCAATTAAATATTATCGTATTACATGCATAAATTTTTATCGAGAATTATTAAACATTTTTCAAGACCCTAACGTAGTTTACTCACAACATTTATTATGATATATTCATAAGCCAGAAATCTTCAAGTCTTCTTTTGAGCCTTTCTCAGGTGAGACAATTTGCAGTAATAAATTATGGAACATAGCAAAATCCATATTCAGTTCTCAAGTCATTAAAAAAAGACTTCTAAACTCATTTATTTGTCCATTTATAATTAAAAATTTAATTTCTTTTAAATTGTCATAAGTAATTAAAACTTCACGTACCTAGAGTAAACGTTGAAAACAATAGTAAATTAATCACATATTAGATTAGATTGTCTTTTTGGTGGGCCCGGTTAATTATTAGTATTTCTCGTCGGTATACTCATTAGTAATTATTAGTATACTCATTAGTACAGTTAGGTTTATTCCAACCTCGGGGCTTCGCTGAAGGACACAATGAGAGGATCTTAGCTTTCCTGATATACTCTAGGTTTGGGAAATATAAACTTGACTGATCCCCATAACGTGTAAATGTCTCTGTTTCACCACATATATGAATTCCTATAATAATATAATTTTCAAACTCTCACTAGAATAAAACATAACTACTCATAAAAATTGGAATATTTTATACCGTTCTGAAGTCTCAGGAACGCCGCAACGCCAGATAAAGTAAAGTCACCAACATATTCATGAGTTTGTGCCCCAGTTTCGAGGTTCGTCTACAGGTGAACAAGTTGGTGGAAGGAAATGTTGCATCAATTAAGACAACATTATAATCAATTCAGACCAGACTATTGTTGAATACACTGTTTACTCATTTCCCCGCGTATAATAGGTAACTTATTAATAGTGAAATTACTTATAGTACTTATGTCTAACGGATTAACGGATAATGTAACCTCAATAATTGTCTTCTCCAATGGCGCAGTATCTTTTGTCTGTCACTATACTGACGACAGAAAGTCTCGTCGCCGACAGTCTCAAAGCCATCATTGACAAAGAGGTTTGTTATTTTAAGCAAGGAAACAAAGAGTTAAATTATACTCATTGAATAAAAATTGATTCCATATTACTGATGTAAGCTAATAGTAATTTTAATGTAAATTTTAAAACAAATATTCAAATTAAGCTCTGCTGCCTTATATAATACAGCTTTTGATATGCATATTTTTAATTTTATAAGACTGCATATTATTTAATTTTCATTTTTTCTGTATTCTCTGAATTGTTACTCGATCTATTGCAATATAGAGTAATATAAGATTTTAGTTCTTTTTAAATCGAGTTCTTGAAGGTAGAATTTAATTAATTTCTGACCCTCCCCCTAAAACCATTGTTTGTTTGTTCTTTTAAACATTAATGATATCAAAATATATCAACGAATAAGGCTTTATTTTGCCTTCGTTTGTTCTTCTAATAGAAGTCAACTGATGGAATGCGTAAAAAGACAAATAATAAATTTACACTCATTTGTTGTGATTAATTTTTTTTTCTGACGTTCTGAAGTCTTTTACCGATGGTAACACATGTTTGGAAGCAGTTAAGTAGGATACGAGTTAAAATTATTGCAATAATACTTCATTTTGTACAAAAATAAATTACTCCGCAATTTATTGACAATGAAAATTACTATAATTTTTTTACCCATTTTTACATAAAATGTACCCCATCATATGCTATTAAGCAAGCAATATTGATGTGTTTATATAAGTATATTTCTGGAGATTTTCTCAAAAACGCCACTGACTGGCAGAATCTCCCAGAACAACTGTATTATGGTATGAAAAAACGATCTAACATTCTTATTTTTGAATAGGATTGAACTTATGTTTCTGACTAAAAGATTAAATAGATAGAAACATTTGAGATAGTATCCCTCCAGTCTAATCCGCTTCATGGTCTAGGGGTATTATGAACTAAGTAAACTCTTATTAAGCTGTGATAACTTTCAGCCAAGTGGATACGGTACGAACCGGGAATCGCCTCCGGGGCTTCCGTTGTGAGCGCAGGGGTGTTAATCACGACGCCATCCGTCCGCCTACCGCAACTGTTCACCATATCCACCCAGACTTATTAAGCTGTTTTTGTCAACGTTGTTCCTGCACACTGCTATTAACATTACTGGTAATAGATTAATTTGCATTAATTGGTACGGTTATTAACATTAAAAATCATTAAAAAACCGTCTACGTTGTCAAGGTATTTCTTTAATCAAAAGCTTTTTCTCCCGCTTAACAACCTTCATCAGTGCTTTAACCCAGACGGTTACGTCACATCTGAGATTCTATTTATTCTTTTTAATTTATTAACTTCTGTTTACACACACACATATATATATATAATACTTACAGAAATATTTAAAATGAAGTGACATTTCTGTCTTCTGTAAATTAAAATGCGATAAAGTTAATGAAAAATAGAAGTGCGCTATCTGTAAAAGATTTTATGAAGGAGAAACTACTTATTCTCTACATCAGGATCATAGAGCTTCTTGTGATAAATCAATTTCTTCTCTACCTTTCCCCTCCCACACTAAATTGCATAATAAAATAATTAATGAATGTTTTAATATTATGATTTTGAAAACTCTCCCTATACATTCCCAGGATGTAGAAACACGTAAATTAGGAGTCTCTACCCATCCTGGTTTAAACAGACAACAGTAAATTCTTCAAAATTCAAGTGCAAATTTCCCTCCTTTTCTTACCACTCATCTAACGGATGGTCAAAGTTAACCGAAAAGAGAAGAATCGAATCATTTTCGACGTGACTGATGAAGGCTGGAAACAAAAACTGTTTAGTTCGAGTGTGTTTTATTTTCTATTTCTCATTAACTTTTAAAATTTATGCATATATATCACGTCATTTACTAACATCGCTATTACCTCGCTATTGGCTCGGTCATCTTGATCTGAGTTTCCATGGCCACCTATGGATCTGATTTTCCAGTAATTGCGCTCTCGCGATTCATTTGACGGCTGAACGGCGGAGCTTCATCGGAGGAATATCGATTAGGAGAACTGCGTCCTATTTCGCGGTGACCTCAAGGTCAGTGTGCCTCACGAAGGCACCAGGAGGCGGAGGGAGACTGAGAAAGCGCGGTGCGCACATGTCTCGCCCAGCGTTGTTTACGAACCCTTAGGGGGTCTTCGTGGAACTTAGTGGGCCTTGAAAGAGCAAGTGGACACGGGTCGAAGTTAGATCAATAATAATAATAAGCCAGATATAATATTAATAGACAAATCTAAAAGAGAAACTTTATTTTTGAATTAGCTGTTCCTTCCACTAACAATTAAAAAAAGATAGAACAAATAAAAATTCAAAAATATCAGACAAATATTCCAGAAGATTTGGAAACAAAAAGAAGTAGCAATTATTTCACTCTTAATTTCAGCTCCTGGTTTGCAAAACATTAAAAGAGTATATTGCAAGGTTGCCCTTAATTAGAAATATACTGCCAGTAATGTAGAAATGTCTCATATTACAAACGTGCTACCTAACAAGGGAATTTCTTAGTCTCGACTAAAGCCAAAGTTTACTTCCAGTTTGGCGTATAAGTTGACCCCAACTACCTGTTTGGAAAGAGAATACAATTGGACAACACTATAACAATAATAATAATAATTATTATTATTATTATTATTATTACTCGGCAAGTGAGCAATGGTCAGTGGCAGTTAAACAATAAATCTAGCGACGAAATACACATGGTATAAATTATTACTCAAGGAAACAACGAGAAAGAATTTCTCGTGGTCCAAGCATGCATATGTGTATATATTGACATGCATTCACAAACACATTTTCCCACACAGATACACTCGTATGTATAAACATGCATAAATAGACACAGATATATCATTGCTCATCCCATTCGTTTAACGTATAAGTAGTTTCTATAATGCTAATAAGAAAATTAAGTTAAATGAAACCAAAACAGGGTGGCTTAGAACAATCATGCTCACTTGGCCTGTTGCCAATGGGGTCACGAGTTACTGCTTGGAATATGTTATTGTTTTAAATATTTTTATTTAGGACTGGCTGATTTTCTTAAACTTCCACGGGCCATATATGACTTCAATGAAATATTTTGTTGTATATCGTATGCTAGTGAAAACGCTGTGACAAGAAACCTGCAAATTTCTATTAAGAAGTGACAGGAAAAGAAATGTCTTACGATCTCTTCGAGGCGTTTTGCACACTTTACAGGTCTAGGCGTACGAATACCATTGTTGAGTAGGGGAAGATTTTTTATTGACTCCAAAATAGAATCTCCTCCTGTCCAAATAAATAATTTCAGGCAGGTTTGTTAAAGAACAAGATTTTTATTGCGTGGATAAGCAAACTTGTTTTTTTGGAGTGAAACAAAAGCGTGACACCAAGCGACAGACGATGGATTGGAAGTTCTGTGCGAACTGGCCTCTCACGTATATAGCAGGCGTGAGGAACGTTTTCTGCGTCAGTAGAGGGCGGCGCTGATGAAACCGTCGTTGCAGCGTCTCTTGTGTCGAAGCCGCCGAGTCGCTCGTCAGAGTAGGATTTCTTCGGCGTTCGGCGTAGGCGAAGCTTGGCGTTGAGTATTTCTGAGCTTGTAGGAATATCGTCTGGATAGAGTTTCTGAGCTTGTAGAAATATCGTTTGGATGTGATTTCTTCGGCGTTCGGCATAGGCGAAGCTTGGCGTTGAGTATTTCTGAGCTTGTAGGAATATCGTCTGGATAGAGTTTCTGAGCTTGTAGAAATATCGCCTGGATAGGATGTAGCATTCGAATATGTCAGCACCAGTTTTGAAGTGAAGATCCTTCAAAAGTTAGGTATGTCACCGGGAACTATTCGGGAGCGATGTGTTCGGTTCGAAAGCTGACGAGATAATAAATGTTTCGTTGCTATCAGGTTGCGTTTCAACAGAGACATATGACTGCCTGGGGGCTTAACACTGCCTCATAGTTCATTTCTTAAAGATAATAATCCTAATAGGTCGTGCGGGGGCAGGTTAGTGAGTGCCGTTATGGGATCGCAGTCGAGACGACTTGTCTCATGGAGTCTTCTATTTGTTTACCGTTTCGAAGGTTCCTTGGCGTCGTTCGCAGGAACATGGAGTCTTCTATTTGTTTACCGTTTCGGAGGTTCCTTGGCGCTTGAGTGGTGCCTTGGAGACCAGTAAACAATTATGGCGAGCGTGTAACCTTTTTGTGGCGAGTCACACGGGGTAGTTTTCTAGTGTTTTATGCGTGTGAAGGTATGTACCTTATTAATATGTAGAAATAGCGTTTCTACAACACTACCGCCGATTCAGGAAAAAAACCTTGTCATGAGTTTTTTGACCCATTAATGCCAGATTCGGATCTGACATTTTTTCAAGGAAAAAGTGCTCAATCGTCGCCTCTCTTATTCCTTGTGTAACTATCGTGACGTAGATAGTTAGCTTGGATGTTGTTGGGTGTGATGGCATGGACCAGGTCCAGGGTGGTTGCAAGGTGGTTAGCGAATGGGGATGTTGATGCTGGTGGGGCAAGTAGGAAATGACGATGCTAGAAGGATGCAGGGTCTGGAAGTGTTGAACTGGACGTGTAGAGCTGGACCAGGGTAGCAGGTGGCTCCTTGCAGGATGCAAGTCGTGTGGAGATGGCGGAACTCCTTGCAGGATGTAGGAATTCGTCTCGTCCTGGGTTCATCTCGTTAGCGGTAATTGAGAAGGAAACATTGTGCATGTTAGTTTAGAGTTTTTTTGGGGTTTGCCACACCAGGAGATTGGAGAGGTTTGAATTATAACTTGTTTCAACTTCATTAGTTATGTCTGTTGCAACTCAAAATGCGCTCTTCCATTTGGGATAGTCATGCAGGTACACTGCATGGTTTCTCTGTCCATGGTCAACTTCACTTCTGTTGAAACATTCATAGTTATGAGGTATGAAAGAGGTTTTTTTCATATTTTTTTTATGCAACTGGTCCGTAGTTTTATAGCATGAGGTTAGCATGTGTGCAGTGACTCGAAATTTCACCATCCATTATAGTCAGTCAATATTGATTGATTTCTCAGTTGGAGTAGTTTATTTCTCCGTCGATACGTACATATTCGCCTTTTGTTATAAAAATAGTTTCCACATTTAAAGTAAAATGGTTGTGGTTGTTACGCGCGTGCTACATATACAATGATACAGAAGTTGTGACCTGTTAACCAGTGTTGAATGTTGCTGGTAGTTCTGGTGGGTAGGTCTTTCATCTGATAGAAGAAAAGAAAAACGTAATTAGTTATATATGTGTGAAATGTTGACCGTGAATGCTTTCCATGATGTTGCCATCTTCTCCTTTTGTCAGTTTGACAATAAGANAAATGTTGACCGTGAATGCTTTCCATGATGTTGCCATCTTCTCCTTTTGTCAGTTTGACAATAAGATTCTGCATTCGGTCTGCGCGCTTGGCATTGAGTAGTGTTTTTCTTTACGTTGTGCTGTATAAGCAGAAAAATGCAGGATTGCCATCTGCGTGTATGTTGTGCTTGCGGAGGAGTGAAGCGAGGTCCTTGAAGAAGTGGTCTTCTTGTTTGAGCTTGCTGTGGGTTCCAATGATGGGTTCAGAGGAAATTATTTTGGTGGGCTGTTTTTTATGTGCTTGAGCGTTCTCCTTGAGTGATCTAGCGATAAGAACAACTTGTCGTTTCGTTGGTGTCGAGAGTGTAGTCTTGGCTTGTTTGGGACTTGTTCGATTCACTTTCGTGTGTCCTTCATCGAGTATTTTCGATGTCGTTTTCGATTTTAATCTATTGGGATGTACTTCTATTGATCCGCACGTAGATTTCTTAAGGATTGATTTTGGAGGCTGTGATGTAGACGGCTCCAGTACGTCGCTTGTTTTAGACGAAAAAGCGGTTGGCATGCGTGTCTGATCAGCAGTGTGGGAGACGTTTGAAATATCACAGTGGGCCTTGACAACGGAATTGTTTACTTTCTTGAATGTACATGGAGTCGTGCAATGCCGAGATTCCGCGCCAAATTTGGTATGGTACCAGCACATTTTGTTGAATGTCATCGTGCGTGGATGGATTTTCCTAGTGATGCTGGCGGCTGTAGCGCGTTTGTTTTGGAAACCGCAAGGGGCTGAACAGCGTTTTGCGTGGTTACCAAATGTGGTATGATATCAGCAAGTGTCTGATTGTGGGCTGAATAAGCGTTGCTGTACATTTCGTTGGGATAACGTTGTCTTTAATTCTGCGACTTGCTTGGTGAGGGTGTCCAAGGTTTGCAGGATGTATTGGATTACTGGATCTGCGGTCGCTGTCGTGTTCACCTTGGTAGCTGTGACGATTTCTGCGACGGTTTTGGCTACCTCGTCAAGAGTACTCGTTGTGTGGGAAATGACAGGAGTAGGTGCGACGGCTTCGGTAGTAATTACTGCGTCGAGAGTGCTCGAAGTATACGTGGTTCTTATAGTCTTGTCCGGTGTAATATTGATAGTGTCCACTGTATTAGAAGTGGCTGCTAAGGATGAGTTCTCTTGTGGATTGATTTCGGCGAAAGATTGACGGTGAAGAGATTTTGCCGGAGTGCGATCACCGGTGGTCTCAGCAGACGGAGTGTCGTTAATTGTAGCTTGCGAGTTGGTGCACTGATTGATCAAGAATTGTTTAAGACGTTCATAGGACTTGTCGCTTGGTGTCAGTAATTCTGGATCAATGTCATTGATTATGGATTTCAAGTATGGGATAATAGCCACGTACTTTAAAAACGGAGAGGTAATTCCTCGTACAATGAAATGCGCTTCCGCGTACGCGAACCACTTTCTTGGGTGGTCCTTCCAAAAATTAGGAAGGGGTATTCTCGAGGTAGTGTCTGGCAAAAAGGTGGTGGAAAGTTGCGCGTTTTCAGTAGACATAGTGAAGTAGTAGCAGATTGACTTGTCTGAATTGAAACTAATGCTAAGCTACTAAGCGAAGCAGAACTATGTTACACAAAAAAAACTAAGGAAATAAAAATTGCATTAACAAGACATGTAATACAGTAAGCGCAAAAAAATTTTTAGGTTAGGAATTTGATTCCAATGGAGCAAAAAAATTTCGCGAAATCACGACTTGGGCTGCACAATTCAATTAGCACGTTTAGTGAGTGAATTATGGCCAAAAATGTTACGTGAAGTAAGGTAGGGTCACCATCTGATTAAATCAGAAAAATTGTATTTTTTTGATCAGAAGGAAACGTGTTCAAGAACGGAGGGATCAACAATTATTTAATCAGTGAATTGCGTGATCATCACGTCGGAAGGTTACCAATTTTATTTATGTTGAGTAGGGGAAGATTTTTTATTGTGGATTGGAAGTTCTGTGCGAACTGGCCTCTCACGTATATAGCAGGCGTGAGGAACGTTTTCTGCGTCAGTAGAGGGCGGCGCTGATGAAACTGTCGTTGCAGCGTCTCTTGTGTCGAAGCCGCCGAGTCGCTCGTCAGAGTAGGATTTGTTCAGCGTTCGGCGTGGGCGAAGCTTGGCGTTGAGTATCTTTTGGGCTCGTAGAAATGTCGTTTGGATGTGATTTCTTCGGCGTTCGGCATAGGCGAAACTTGGCGTTGAGTATTTCTGAGCTTGTAGGAATATCGTCTGGATAGAGTTTCTGAGCATGTAGAAATATCGCCTGGATAGGATGTAGCATTCGAATATGTCAGCACCAGTTTTGAAGTGAAGATCCTTCAAAAGTTAGGTATGTCGCCGGGAACTATTCGGGAGCGATGTGTTCGGTTCGAAAGCTGACGAGATAATAAATGTTTCGTTGCTATCAGGTTGCGTTTCAACAGAAACATATGACTGCCTGGGGGCTTAACACTGCCTCATAGTTCATTTCTTAAAGATAATAATCCTAATAGGTCGTGCGGGGGGCAGGTTAGTGAGTGCCGTTATGGGATCGCAGTCGAGACGACTTGTCTCATGGAGTCTTCTATTTGTTTACCGTTTCGAAGGTTCCTTGGCGTCGTTCGCAGGAACATGGAGTCTTCTATTTGTTTACCGTTTCGGAGGTTCCTTGGCGCTTGAGTGGTGCCTTGGAGACCAGTAAACAATTATGGCGAGCGTGTAACCTTTTTGTGGCGAGTCACACGGGGTAGTTTTCTAGTGTTTTATGCGTGTGAAGGTATGTACCTTATTAATATGTAGAAATAGCGTTTCTACACCATTCTCGAAGTTACCGCCAGAGCAGCTTTGAAATCGACTGAAATATAGTAAAACAATGCTTCATATTTAACCCAGTCTATATTTTATCCAGAATTTTCCTCTTCATGTGTGAAAACCCGAGGTTTATAACCAATTTTATTTTTCTTGGTCTCAGGTATCGAACATACAAACATACCACATCTTAATTTTACATATTATAAAGATTAAGATGTATTAAGTTTTTTTATCGTCACAAAATAAGAAGCATTTTCATCATATCCTGTTAACTAAAGTTTTTTATCATCCTTAAGAGTACAAATAATATATTAGGTACAACACAAAAAAGAACAGTTCCATGAGATAAAACTATTCTTAAATATGGTATGTCCTCTATGGATCATAAACTGAACATTTTCTGTTCAAATTAAAAAATACAGAAACTTTCTATATTCATTCAAATTACTTTCGAAATAAAACTATTAATTGAATAAACAAAAGATGTGATAGAATTAGAAATCTCATAGTGAAGTAGAAAAACAAATCTAGAAATATTTAGTATTTGTTCCCTAATTGGAAACGAACACGAGAAACCCATGTTTGATCTTCCTGACAAATTAATGTTGTTTCTTCTTATTAGAAAGCGCAGATGTTTCTGGAAGTCGTTAGGATCTTCGTCAAAGTACATAGTAAGCCATTGAGTGAGAGAAATGCAGAAGACGTCTGATGAGGAAGTGGGTTAAACGCCTCAAGCGTACAGCCTCCCACACATCATTTAAATACTTCACGTAGTAAATTACACATTCATGCAGGATGGTACACATTCATGAGATTTCGGTCACTAAACGCGTATCAAGCTTTTTGATGCAGCCACTTCATATACCTTTCGCGGATGAATTTTGCACTAAGGAAGACTGTTTCGAGCGAGGTGCATTCGCATAATAACGATGCTAATCTAGGAGGAATGGGTCCAAACTCGTTAAATCAATAAGAGCCTTCACTTTTCATTATATTTTCTTTTTATTTTAATTTTTACGACACCCATGGTGTAAAATCTGTTGTTTCTTGTAATTTTTCTGTTCAGGGTTTTTCTTTTACATAATGTTGAAAATATGTAAAAAGAACAATTTTTGTATTGTTAACATATACTAAACCATGCATCAATTTTTAATAATGAGGTCTATCTAAATCTCCATTTAAAGCATGGATTTGAACAGAGAATGAAACAAGATATTTTGGGTCTTAAGTATTTTTGAACTCTTTTTAAAATGAAAAAAAAAGAACGTAACACATATTAATCCATCACATTTTATGAGGGACCGTAAATATTAAAAGTTTTAAAAAGAGATGTAAACGGGCTTCCTAGATCTGTTGGTTAACTAAGTAGCTATTAGACCAGGAACGTGAGGAAATGAAAGAATCAAGCTCATAATAAGGAAGATGAAACAGAGAATATGTTTATTTTACTGATTTAATATTTTTTTTTAATACTTCGATCTCAAAATTAGAGTACATATACCGGGAGGTGCGAGAGTCTAAGAAGCAGACCACGCTGAGGCAATAGTCATCGCAAGAGTACGCCACGTCCTCGCCCTCGGAAGTGCTCTAATAGAGCCGGCAATTCATGTCGGTCAAACCTCATTGAGGCGTTGAACCTATTTCGTCCTTGTGGACCTCAATTTTCCCGTTTAACCCCATTTTGTTAGCGTTAGCTATTTACTGAGGACCGTTTCCCCTCGTTCAGCGAGTTGGATGGACTGGTCGATCCGGGGGTTGCCCTCTGGGCGGCACAAACACTGAGGCAGTAAATGAAACAATGTCTCTCCCAGCATCCTCTCTGACGGGCGGAGATGTACCTAGCCCACATCTCTACAGCTATCTGCATCAACGGTAGCCAAGCAGCAATCCTGCTCACCGATCGGAGACCAGAGCCTCCTTCCCGTACACCACTGATGAGGAATCCGTACTGCCCGACAGAGTCCAACCCAAATAGGGGCGTTAGGCGCAAGCACTTGTGCCCCTCCCTGCTTACTCGGTTTAACGTGCTGAGGGACACTCGGAGGGTTGTCAGCCCTCCCACCACTTACGAGATTGATCCGTTACCCAGGTTGTCCGCCTAAGATTGGGTACAAAAGTCGAGGGAAAGCCCAGCGGTCCGCCAGTTTTATTTTTATATTTTATTTGTGAGTTGATTCAAAATTTTTAAGGTCGAGCAAAATTTATTTCAAATCCCGGGCAACGCCAGGTAGTTCTGCTAGAATACATTAATCAAAATATCTCCTCCACTTCACAATTAGAAACAATAAGACAGAGTAGCTTGTCCCGCTTTAGAGGGAATTGCTGTCTGATATGATGCTTCTACCTACCATGTCGATAACTCGACTATGAATGCTTTTACGGCACTCTGAAGCAGATGATGTAAGTGGTAGAATAAACGACTTGGGAAACAAGGAACCCCCAAGAAGAAGAAAAACTTTGATCATCGAGATTTGATTCACCGTTTTCAATTGGGGATGCGCGTGTACTACCGAATCCTCTGCAGTGTCTCTTCATTCGTAGTAAAAGACATGTAGAATATAATGAAGCCAGATTTTTCGGAATAGTGAAAACAGAAACAGTTCGACTGTATTTCAAAACAGGTCACAGAAGTGGCGGATCTAGAACGTTATCAAGGGGAGTCTAACCAGGGAGCATTTTTGTTTAAAAATTAAGGTTTTACAATACAAATTTTATAAATATTATTTTTAAACAAAACGCATCAAATAAATAATTAACAATTTGTTATTATTAATAACAACAACAATTATTTATTAAAGTTATTAATATAGTATTCATTTTATTAATCCGGTTTTGTTAATTTCATTAATTTGGTATTATTAATTTTATTCTAGTATTCTTATTCTAGTATTATTAATAACAATTATATTATTAATAACAATAACAATTATACCAAATAACAATTGTCAATCTGGTAACACTTTTACAAAGTACGCCATTTATCGATTTCAATTTTAACTGTTAAGAGATCAGGTCCAATGGGGGGAGGGACTATATTCACCTTAGCCCCCCGTCCCCGTCCCCGTCCCATAGATCCACCACTGTGTCACAGTACGTAATGCAAAAGAATAGAATTTTTTGAAAATGGCCAATTTCTTTGCTCCTAAAGATAATGAGAAGTAACATATCTTAAATGCAACACCATTATCGAGGAGCATCCAAAACTTATTCACAAACCCCCTCTTCTTTATAAACATATTCCCAATCATACTCTAGTTTACATATGTCAATCATCCACATACTTCCTTACGCTAGTTTCACACTCAGATTAATTTATAAAATCTATACTCCCTTTCCAAATGCAAAGATTTAAGCTCCAAATATACAGTTTAAAGTATTAGATCTAGTCGAATGTGACCCCTAATAAACACGCGCAAAAATGAAAATATTGCGTATAATTTGACGTGTGATCCTTCCCACCAACCTTATTACATCCTCTCAACTTATTTTTGAGAAATTTACATTTCATAAATTATACTTCTTAGGCAAATTGGTATAATCATAGAATTCTGAGAGCTGAAAAGATAATTTCTTCTAACGAGAATTTCCTTTACGAGATATATCGACTAACGGGAATAAATGTAGAGTTTGAATTTTCGTATAACGCAATTCAACTTGGCCGCAACTTTTCAAGAAGTTAACATATATTTTTATTTCATAATGACTACAAGAAGTCTTAGTAATACACAATGAAAGAATAAAACTAATTTATTGATTCATTAGTGATATACTACTTGGCGGATTTTCCGTGGGGACAAAAACTGGTTGGACTGGTATACGGACAGATCCTAGGTCTGCTTTTTTGTCAGCATAGAGACCGTAAACTCAGAAACCAACGTCATGGAAAATGTAATCTTATGATGCTGCCAAAAAATTAGGCACCACTCAAATCAATAACTTCAAAAATAGAAAAAGAAAAATGATGGGTTTTTTATATTTTACATAGAAGAACCGAAGTGAACCGAAGTGATAATTAACATAGAAGAACCGAAGATGAATGAGAATTCTGAGAGGCGAGGGGAACAGAAATTTTATAAACAACCAAAACTACTAAGAATTTCGGGAGTAAAGCGGTTGTAAAAACTAAACTACTACTATTACCTAGCTTTCCTTACTCATTATCTCAAGTGCTTTTACAACATGCATTAGAGCAGTTCTATTCGATTAACCATGACTCAAAATATTTTGTAGGTACAATAATTAAGAAAAGTAAAGAAAGATAATTACTGAGTTAGTATACATTGTTGATATAATTTCCTTATTTCAAGATTCTAAAATAGACGGAATATTTTATTCCAAAATGTGTAAAAAAAATTGAAAAAAATATGAAAAAAAATTTAATATATAAAATTCGATTTTTTATTCAGGCAGATCCTGGCTTTCAGAATTTTTTACATATTTCAAAATGTGATCTTCTCCCACGGATGCAAGTATTTAAAAAATCACGAGAAGATTAAAAAGGGAACATAATAAAAAAATCCATTTTTTAGTACATACAATACTTTAATATGCCATTCTCTGATAGCTCAGTTGGTAGAGCGGTGGACTGTAGTTGGAAAATAGCAGATATCCATAGGACGCTAGTGCAAATCCGGCCCGGAGGATATATTTTTGAATCGGTCGATCCACTCACAGTTGATTAGGACAAAAAGAAATATGAAGGCGACAAAAACTACAAGAAATGAACATTTTCACGAGTACAGAAGACACTGCACTATCTCTCGAAAACTCTCCAGTTTGGAATCCATTACTTCTGTGATGCCATCCATCCATCTCATCTTTTGTCGCCCTCTTCTTCTTGAGCCTTCGATCTTCCCCAGCATTAAAGTCTTTTCCAGTGTATCATTTCTTCTCATGATGTGTCCAATGTAGGTCAGTTTTTGTTTCAGTATTAGGTCTTCCAAGGAGCAATCTTGTTTAATTTGTTCTAATACCGATCTATTCGTTCTCTTTGCACTCCATGCAACTCTAACAAGTTTCCTCCAACACCACAATTCAAAGAAGTCTGTTCTACGACGTTCAGACTTTCTTAAGGTCGAGGTCTCACATCCGTACATCACAACTGGATGTACCGTAGCTTTTACTATGCGGATCTTTGTAGTTAATTGTATATCTCTACTCCTTAAAACATTGTCAATGTTACGCATTGTCTTTCTACCAAGTAGCAAGCGTCTCTTGATTTCATGGCTGTTGTCACCACTAACAGATATCTGAGAACAGAGATAATTGAAAATAGAAACTACTTCCATTGCTTCTATCACATGCCATGAATTGACAGGTGTAGTTGCCATATTTTTCGTTTTCTTTACATTTAGCATTAATCCAGCTTTTTCACTTTCTTCTATCACCTTCCGTAAGAGGGTCTTTATCTCTCATTCATTTTCTGCCATCAAGATGGTGTCATCTGCATATCTAATATTATTTAAATTTTCCCCAGCTATATTAATGCCAATTTCTTTTTCATCTAACCCAGCATTCCTCACAATGTGTTCTGCGTACAGATTAAATAAATAAGGTGACAATATGCAACCTTGCCGTAATACTTTTTGAATCTTGATCCATTTAGTTGTTCCATATAGGGTACTTACCGTGGCTTCTTGGTTCAAGTATAAATTCCGTATAAGGTAAATAAGATGATTTCCTACTCATTATTTTTAGTACTTCCCATAATTTATTATGGTCGACTTAGTGAAAAGCTATTGCAAAATCAATAAAGCAGAGATACATATCCTTCTGAAATTCTCTTGCTTTTTCCATAATCCATCGGATGTTGGCAATTTGATCTTTGGTCTTCCTCTACAAAATCCAGCTTATTCCTCAGGTAGTTCTCGGTCTACGTATTGCCGAAGTCTATTTTTGTAAGATTTTAAGCATAATTTTCCAAGAATGTGAAATGAGTGCGATTGTTCGATGATTTGAACATTCTTTCAAATTTCCCTTCTTTGGAATCGAGATGAATACCGAATTTTTCCAATTTTTTTGGCCACAGTTGGGGTCTCCATATTTGCTAACATATTGAATGCAGCACTTTCACCGCATCCTCACCAATGACTTTGAACACTTCTGTTGGAATCCCATCATGTCCAGAGATATATTACAGTTTTTGTAATATTTTCCAGGGTCCATTTTACCTCACTTTCTAAAATGCCTGGTTCTAGTTCTAAGTTCGCATTAACTTCACCATCACCAGTACACATTCCTTCCTTACACAGATCTTCTACATATTCCACCCATCTTTCCTTTATTTCCTCTGCTTGTGTTAGATCTTTACTATTTTTATCTTTTATTATACCAATTTTTTGCTTGGAATTTTCCTTTAGTGTCTCTAATTTTCTTGTAAAGATCCCTTGTCTTTCCCATTCTGTTATTCTCTTCAACTTCTTTGCACTGTTCATTCAAGAAGATATTCTTGTATCTTCTAGCTATTTTACAGAACTCCGTATTCAATTTAAACATTGCTGATTTATCCCCTTTGATTTTTGCTCTTCTTCGTTCTTATGCGATTTGTAGAGCCTCTCTCGATAACCATCTAACCTTCTTGTTAGTCTTTTCTTGGGAATATGTTCCTCTGCTGCCTCCGCTCTAATCCTTTGAATCTATTTTTTACTTCTATTATATACCCATAAAGGTATACTCTGTGGTGCAGAGAATGGCGTGGTTTAGTTCATGGGGTCACGAAGAGTCGGAATCGACTAAGCGAAGAACAGTCACCATCAATTGGACTTGAATGACATGATACCCATAGATGGTGAAAGAAAGGTGACGGAATACAAACAACGCGTTCCTAATACGAAACAACAGTGCAAGTGAAATGAAAAGGAGAAGAGAGAAAACGAAAATAAGAAATATGTGGAGTAAGTAATGGCTACATGTTCCCTTTCTCATGTGAATCGTCCGGCGGTCGAGTTTCACTTTCTGTCGTTGGACGACTCCGGCGTCCGGTGAAGAGGACCAGTTGGAGCCACTGCATGCCGACTCAGACGGTCTCTTAATACATTCGCTAAGAAAGAAAACCTTCAGAGGACTAACTCCATATGGAATAAAATGCTCGGGAAGATCGCACTGGTGTTTGAAAGCGATATATAAAGAAAGCCAGTGGCGGATCTAGACCGTACCTAAGGAAGGGGTGCCAACAGGGGAGTAATTTGTTAAAAATGGTTTTAAAACACAAAGTTCATAAATGTTATCTTTAAATAAAATTCATCAAATAAATAATTAACAATCCGGTATTATTAACAACAATAACAATTATTTATGAAATGTATATGGTATTATTAATTTTATTAATAAGGTACTATTAATAACAATAACAATTATAACTAATAACAATTATAAATCTAGTAACACTTTTACAAAGTATGCCATTCATCAACTTCATCTGTTAAGAGTTCACGTCCAATGGGGGGGGGGACTGTAGCCCCCTTAGCTCCCCCTTTCCCCATAGATCAGCTACTGAGGAAAGCGATGGTATTTTAGACTTCAGAAAAGAAGAAAACGTAGAATGTAACTACATAGAGCATAAAATATTGACGTTAACAATTACGTTTCATAAACGTATCTATATGACAATGGAATAAGGTTCCCTACACTTAAACATCAACAATTTACGCTTCAACATTTACTGTTGAATAAATACAGATAAAATGCTATTGACCAAAGATACGATCCTGATTATCGAAGTAAAAATTACTGTAGAGTATTCATGAGATTTGAGAATTTTCTTTTGCAATAATATATCTCACACATCCTGTATCAGTTTGTAATCAAAAGGGAAAAACTAAAAAATTCGGTCTCACAGAGAACACATCGTCTAATTAAAATGTAAGTTTATGAACTGTTTTCGCAAATATTCAGTTTCTTCAGTAAACATCGAATCTGTAACCTACGGCTTTGTTGTTTAAACTATTGCTTGTAATGAACAATCTGTCTACATCAGACCAATTCCTCCAATATTGTTTTATAGTTTCTATACCGCCTAATATTAGAGACCAAAATACTGTCGGGGCGTCGAAAAAATCCGAAACACAATCAGGACCAATCACAAAATACGCGCAATAATTCATCTCGCACGCACTCATATTTACATCAGTAGAATATGTAACGCATGAGAGTTTCATTTACCTGCAGACGATCGCTGTACCAATTATCCAGAGAATCCATTAGTTCAGTGATAACTAGCTATCTAACATTAAGATGTTTATGATTTGAATTTCGTATTCTCTTGGTCCTTAGACACAAATACTAGGGGAAGCGCTGTGTCTTAAAAATTCCACCAACTTTAGACCCTATTAAAATTCTTAAAAGCAAGCTACAAGCAGATATTCTTCTGCTCAGAATCACACCGGAAAAACTGTCCGAAAAAAAAATTATTTTCACAAAGAAATTTAATGGTATTGTGTTGATGTGATGATACTAATATTTCAGACTCGTCAATTGCTTTTCTTTTCTTTTTTCTTTCTTTCATTCTTTAACAACTAGAATAAACTAAGAATTTTTTTCTACAATTCAGAGTAGAACCGAATTTNTAACAACTAGAATAAACTAAGAATTTTTTTCTACAATTCAGAGTAGAACCGAATTTTCCTTGACAATGTTCCAGAACAGTTCCGATCCTGGCCCGGGTATTTTTCTCCGGTTTTCGCAAAGAGGCGGATTTTTATACAGGCTCTCTAGGCTTTTGGAATTATATTTATTCTTATCTTAAGGGTGTGCTGAAATTTTCAATCCGTCTCTGCCTTAGGACCCTTGATCGGAATTGATGGGATGATCCCTTGCTTGCTTCCGGAGAGTAAATTAGTTAATTCTCCTCCACGTGGTCATACGTAGTTCGTAACTTCTTTTTTGTCAATAAATTTATGTATAACAATAATTATATTTATATATATACACGTACATGTAAACGCGTGTGCACAATATCGTCCGTTACGTTGTCCATGTAAAATGCGTCGAATATTTAATAGCGACTAGCGACTCGTGATTGACTCTACTGAGAGTTGTAGGGACATAGATATTCCATGGCAAAGTAGGTTTTTAGCAAGTTCCTGGAACCCATAAAGACATTTCTCCCGGCGACGCTGCGACGACAGCAGCACGACTGCGATCGTCCAGGATTCGTTCTTCGGAGGTCGAGAGCCTTTACTCAAATATTGAAGCAGCGAGGAAGAAGCCAAAAGGTAGAGCTTCCTATGTGAACCGAACACTGGCACTGTCTTCCGAAGGAAAAGACGCACGGAAGAGATGCCATGGACCGTTATGTGGTGACGGAGGAGATGGCTCCCACTAACATTCCCTGCACCTTGAAAACGCGAATATAATAAATAAATAAATAAATAAATATACTGTATTGGCAAAAAAGCAGTTGCAAACTTCGTATGATCCTCTAATTTTTGTCTAATAAATCAAATTACCAGTAAACAATGTATTGAAATATTTTCGGTATCAGAATATTTAGTAGTCTTGATAGAATTTATTCAAATTTTTATTCAGTTTGATCCAGGTGTCCCACATGGATCAGTATTAAGTTTATTGCATGTAAATTCTATTATTGTATAATTTACGTATTAGAATGAATAAACTTCATTGACAAAAAAGCAATTGCACAATGTGTATAACCTCGTGGGGAATAATAAACTAAGTAATTCTCCGGAAACTAGCAATGGGACCATCCCTAGGGACCATTCCGATCAAGGGCCTAAGGGTAGTGGAGCCTTTAATACTTATAAAAGAACTTATTCAATAAATACGTACTGTTATCCATTTATTGTTCCAAAATGAATTGTAAATATTATGTACAGTAAAAATTGAAGATTAATAACAAAAATATGAATGACTTTCCCGTCCAAGGAAAATCCGCTATTACACCAAGGAAAACCGCTACTACACCGGAGAAAGATCCAGGACAGGATGAAAAACATCCGGACCACGATAGTTTTCTTGATACTGGATCTGAACCTATTCGAATAAGATAAGAACCCAAAAACTAATAACATCTATAGCAGCGTTCTCCAACAAGTAGCTCGCGGGCCGCATGTTTCACTGTCCGAGTGTTACAAAAAAAATTTTCATCCAATTTTTCAGTAATCGATGAAAGGTACAACTTTGTGTCAGAATAAATATTTGCTACTATAAGAAGTCTATGCTGTCAGAAATAATATTTGACGTGTCATGTCCTGTGAGATAAAATAGAAAATTGTATTCGGAATTATTCCTTCATATATGAAAAATATGAAAACATTTTATTCTAATAGTAAACAAAAAAAATTAAAATTAAAAAAAAATCATATTTATGGCTTGAATTGATATAAATTTGACGGCGAGAATCGTAATGTCGCGCTAACAATAAATAAATAAATATAACCCATTAGTTGTATTGGTCGTGCAACATTTTGCCAAATCCCATCCCGTAATGGCCCGATCGATCGGAAGTGTCCAGGAAGTGACCCCAGTACTAAGATAAGTTGGACACCGTTGATCCATCGTAAAGAATCTGAGCGAAGAGAAATCTGTACCAATGTAAGTCAGGATGTTAAAAAATGAGTTAAAAATGTGTCTATAGGTTACACCGGGGGAGGGTTGACGATAGGAGCAGGTAGACTAACTGTAAAAAAACTTGACACACGTGAAAGTGTTATGTCATTCAACTAGGCGCGAGAAACAATCTTGCCGTCCTTCTCAGTCACCCAGATCGCGACATTGTGGACGCACGTTGTTTGGAAGAGGTGATGATTTTTTTTAAAGAATGTGTATTTTTCCCCTTGGTACGTGTTTTGTTGTGAGACCTATAAATTCTCTATTATTTACTTACAAATCAATAAATGTAATAGTCTGATTGTCCCTCGTTTTAGTACGTTGCATTTTTTATTTGGCATCAGTTTTAATGTGGATGAAAAAAAATGAGGTATAGGTTAGTAAACTAATTTGTTACGGGAGTGGTTGACTTCATAATCAACCCAGCATGTAGTAATCTGATTATACATGACGTGGGATATACTCTTAGGACAATGCAACGGAGAAAGAAAACTCTCGATGAGACAAATAAGAAGAAGAATTATTCAAATGAAACACAAAAAGTGATAACACATTTTGTTTGGAATGCACTAATTCCTACAATTTGAATATTCCTGGTGCAAAATGGATTCTATATAATACATGTAAGTTTCGGCTCATGCAAAATGCGCAACTCACTATCTGATTTCTATCAACGCAAAAATTGAACATCTGATTTATAAAATTCGTATAAAGACAAATATTTATGTTAGTTTCAACCTATGCTGCGAGACAAAGTGTTATGATTAAAATTTATAAGATTTTATTTCAGTTTTGCTACTGGAACAAATTTTTAAAAACTTATTGTAAATATGTTTCTTTTAAATGGTAAGATTCATTTTCAAATAAAAGATTTGATAATTTCAAGCAAGTTTTTTAATCCTGTTTATCTCATGATTTTACACTAATTACCTTGCAGGTCAACGTACCCCTATTGTTTTTTTACTTGTGTAGATATTAAAACAAAGAAGAAATTGACGAGTATTTATTAAAATTTAGTCAAGCAACCCCGGTCTCCCATACGTAATACGGCATTGAATCAATGGATTTATTGTGTGCTTTCAGCGCTACCTGGAAGCTAATGTATTAGGACACGCAACTTAGAGAAATATAGTATAAGATAGAACTCATTATATTATTTTGAAACATTGGGAGGTCATCAACTTTTTTCTTTGAAAAATCATTGAAAAGGTATTTTTTTATTATCAGAACTACACGAGTTTGTAGAACATCTACTTGTTCCTATTACAAGATCTGGTTTAAATAAAATCTGTTCAGCAAAGTGACAAATTCCTGCATGATGTTCACACTCTTTGCGCCTATGAAGATATGATGTACTCGACAGTAAGCATGGAAAAGACCCTTTCCTGTAATTACGGTATTATATTCGTGTTGATTGTGGTGTCTTTCATGTAATTACGGTATTACGTATATTCGCGTTGAATGAAGACAAGTTGCCAACTACTCACGAAACCTGGAAATATTCACCAAAGTAGTTGTAATTAATTAATCATTCATTCCACTGATTTTTACTGTTGGAAGAGGACATTATTTTGAGATTTTAAATCTTTATAATAAAATTAGATTGTCGTTTGACTCTTTTTTTGTCAAGGGTCGCAATTCTTGTAAATGCTTCGTAAGGAATGAAAATCTAAACGTCATTGCGATCCTATTTCTATTTGCTATGTTTTAGTAGGTATTTTTTCGCTGTTTTAAGCCGGTTCTTTTGCCGGGATATCAATAAAACATAAGCCCGCCTTAGTTTCTCCATATACGCCCATAGTAATTTAAAGCCAAATGATTCAAAATTTAGCAAGGATATGAAAATTCATCGCCACTAGATAGCGAATGTTTCGAACTATCATTTGAAACATTTTTGGAAGAACTAAAGCTTAGTCGCTCTGAGGGATATAAAACCTTAAGTGTAACATAATGAATGTGAAAATAGAATGAAGAAGACAATCGACAAGAAAGAGGATGAAGAAAGGACATTAAACCGGAGATAAAGATGACTAAGACTTGGGAGGCGATGGTAGCGCCGTAGGGAAATTGTAGTGAAGGCGATAATTGTCACGACGGTGATGGCTGTAAATGAGATTTGCTATTCGCTCCTTGTTAACATTTCAACCCGCAAAATTCTACTGTCATTCGCAAGCAATGACGGACTTAATAGCTATACTTCATCTAAGAGCTGACATATAATACGCATTCTCTCTTAAAGTCTTCTGCTAGCAGTAGAGGTTTATTAACTGTTGAAAAAATTATGATGACGGAAGTCTTTAATTTTAGAATAGTTATACAAAATTCTAGGAGGATAGAGTAAGTAGAATAGAATATTTAAACAAATATTCTGAAAAATTGATTAGTTTTATTAATTATTTTTTGTTGAGTTTTATTATTTTGTATTCCCTCTTTAAGGTAATTATTTCATATTAGTCCCATTTTCTGCCATATTTTTATCGATACAATAAAATGCACATTAATTTGAAAATCAAGGATGAATATCAGATTATAGGATAAAAATATTGGTAAAGGCATTAATTTGTAAAATTCCTTAGCAATTAATACAACATATTAAGTAATTGGATTTCAATCAGCCTTTCCACATTGAATACCAATATTTCCTCTTTTTTCAAAGTGAGTAAGGAGAAAAATTCGAGAAATTTCATTGTCTGAAAAATGTTTCACCGAATTTATGAGGTGAAGAAAACCTTTAAAGCTAATATTATTCATTTAGTTTACTTTATGAGGTTATTTGAAATTAAACATTAGACGTTCTATGTTTCATGCGTGAAAAAAGTGAATACCAAAATTACTCCTCGCGCGGCTCAACGATGTGGTTCACTTTGTGTTTAATTTTCTGTGATCATAATAGTAAAGGAATGTAAAATAACTCATATCTCTGCGCTAGATTCTGAGTTTTCAAGATTATTTTGACGGTTAATAAATACGTGTATTTGTTTATGATTTCCAATTTATATTTACAAAGCACTGTTCACAGGAAACCGTTAAGAGTAAAATTAGTAGCGAGTTTATAACTGATACTTTGTACTTCAAAACACAATTAATTACAAATAATTACAGCGAGAACAATAAAGTTTATTTTAGCACTTCGTGTTATTCAGTATTCAGAGTTATAGGGAATTGTGTTTGTAGCGTGATTGATGAGGTGAAGAGCTGGAAAGAGGACATGCTTGACTTTGACACAAGGAAGTTGAAGAAGCAACAGTCAGAAATAGGACAAAAACCAAGCGGAACCACACTGGGAAAAGTTGCCGGCTTTAAAGCCATGTTAATGTGCGTCCGATTATTTCTGCTGCGACAAAGGCCTCTTCTGCCAGACGCTCGACGATTCTTCTCGGAATTCAACGCCACTTCCCTCATCTCGTGTCAACTTAATTTGCCCGTAGAAGTAGCGAGGCCGTCATGCTAGAAATATTTTGAGCTGGTGCATCTCTTAATTTTAAACTCAAAATATTATTGAAGTTCTCCGTTTGAAAACGGTGTACCGCAAGGGTAACAATTAGAGTAATTTCATTTTTCACGCGTTCTTACTTCTCGATTTCTTGTGCTATATACCAACTGACCGATTCGCTTACAGCGGTAAAGCTCTTTTCTTCGTAGCAACATCGAAATGGTTGAGTTTTACGATAAGCGAAGAATGTCTGATATAATCCGGTTTTTTAGAGTTTTCTCTCGTGATTTCAGGGCATCAAAAATTTCCATTTCAGATAATTACAAAAAAAATTGTATTAACAATATAAATGGTGTTTTCCTCAGCAATTAATTGACCCATTTACACATTCATAAACCTGGAAAGAAAAAAAACCTTCACAGATAAGAAATGGACGTGATATTTTCAAAGATATGCGCTGTATTTTCGGGGATATGAGGTGAAGACAGTTCTCTTGTGCGCGTATGACAAATCATTACCATAATTCAAGAATAAAGTTGTGTTTAGTCATGAAGTGATCAATTTTACAAGAATTAATATCGTTGGGAGATAACGTATTCCTATACAGAGTGTTTGTGAATTCCACTTACCAACTTGGAGGGGAGGTATAAAACATCAATTGGAATCAGAATCGCATAGAAAAGTCGCCCCAAATGCCGCCCCCAAATGATAAAGAGAAAACTCGGACACTAGAAAGAAAAAAGTATTAAGCGCTTTATTATTTAAAAAATGCTGAGATTTCGGTTGACAGCATTGAACAAACCTTCTTCCAAGTCGGTTATTCGTATTGGTCGCCCCCCGACCGGTGTCCTGCATCCGAACTTTGAAGGATCCACGTTCACACAGGTTCGGATAAACATGAGCGAACATTTTCTCCAGTGGATCCTTCAGAGTTCCGACTTTAACGAGTTTTATGTTACTAATTGACAACGTCGATTTAATAAATACTTGGTTGAACATACAATTAATTTTCGTAAATAGATAAAGTTCCCCATTCTTCATTTTCAAATCTAGTACCTGAAGTAGTTAAAGCTAGTTTTAACTTCAAAACCAATTCTAAAATAAAGAACCACCTGTTTGGTTTTTTTGCTACCATCAGGTTGCTTTGAACTCAACGCAATTTACAGACAGCATTTTAACCTCCAATTCATGTTATATCACGTACTTGTGAAAAATTACGGAATATTCGTATTCAATCTCAAATAAAAAAATGAGTGGAATACAAGTACACAGGAAACTAACAAAACAAGTACTCATAAAGAACACCTTTTCCTTTCATCATACCATAACACATATTACTAGAAATGTTTTACTGTGTAAAATACGATGTTCAGAGAAAGTAGAGTCACGTCGAAAACATTCCCCGATATAGATCTGGAAATTTCTTCCTTATTTCCTTTTATAATAAGATTTTTATTCTTCACGACTTCTATGAAAAGTGACTTCTTAGTACGTAAATGAATATTTCTGATGGAAATATCATTAACGAAAAAATTGAAAAAAAAATAATGATCAAAATATGATACTGTATAGGGAACATAATATGAAAAAACACTTTTTATCCTAACAAAGTACTTTTAAATCCAAAATCAGTTTAAAAAAATTAAAGGATTGAAATTGCGGGATCCCAAAATCTGTTTATTTTTTCAACACTCTGAAAACATATGGTTTGATTCTGGAACATCAAAATCCCTTTTTTAGTTGATCGTCCCGAAGTGCGGTAGTAATTCTGAAATTTAAAAAAAAACATATTCCTTCCGTCAGGTCTAATACTCTTAATCTAATCAGTGTCTAATACTCCTTCTTGTCTAACTCAGTGAAATGCTAGACGCGTGCCATGTCGATGAGATAGTAATCTGCCT
The DNA here is from genome assembly GCA_002313205.1 of Laupala kohalensis. NCBI lineage: Eukaryota > Metazoa > Arthropoda > Insecta > Orthoptera > Trigonidiidae > Laupala > Laupala kohalensis. The sequence goes on from NNCF01132062.1 coordinate 251,520, forward strand.
TTTAATGGTCAGATATAAAGTGAAATAATTCATATATTTCCTGCTTTTACTAACAATTACTTTTACTTTCATATAATTCATGTCGTGTGTATATGGGCAGTTGCAATATAGTAAAAAAAACCAAAGTAATTCTCCGCGGATTGGAAACTGGAGACCCTAATTTGAAAGTGTTGTAATGATGTCAAATATCCCAAGAGTAATACTATTTGTTGTGGTGATTTCAGGTTGATATTTTGTTACAATATGAATCGTATAGTAACACGTAAAAACTATTGACGCAACGGTAAACAATGTTTATTACGGTTTCGTTTTTATACAACAGTATTACAAAGAATTTCATTAGTTTCAAAATTTTGGAGCACATGACCAATAATTTTTTTTTTTAATTCGCCTTAAGAAACGTATTTTGTTAAATTTGTTTAAAATAGTTATTGCATGCTCTCGTATAACCACCTACATTAATTTGCGTATTAGAAGTCCCATTTCTGATCGACTCATAAGAGTTAGCATTCACTTCCTCCCATGGGGTCATTTTAACACTCATAGTTTGCGAAAAATTAAACTAGTCATATTTACCTTGAAAAAAAATTTTTTTAAAGAAACATTTTGCAAATATATTCAACGGCTTCAGGCATGTACCTAGAACTAAGAGAAGTTCTTATACTGATAAGTACCATGAACTTGGCAAAACCTTATACTTTGGTAAATTAAAAAACTCATTCATGGCTTCATTATTTCCATTACAGTACTTAAAGTCAATAAAATATCTTTGACTTTATCGAGGTCACTAATGGCATATGAAGTTAAAAAGCGACCTTAAACAAATATATTTAAAAAATAATCATGAATTCAAAATCCTGAAACTGAATTAACATTATCACTATGTATATTTTTTTATAAATTTTATCATACGTGGAGGTTTTTGCTTCAAGAGAGTAGATAAAAGGAAAAACTCAACATATTAGATAACAACATCCTTTCACAACTTCGAACACTCCAAGTTATAAGCGGACATAACAAATAGTTGTATCTATCAGTTCAGCAAAATTATACATCGAAGAAACTCTCTATTGTCATTACACTCTTCCTGTATCGCTACTTAAGGTAGTAAAAATCATTTTGAAATATGCGATTACATGTAGAAGCATTGTAAAAATACACCAAGATAAATTATCTTCAAAATATAATAAATATCTGGCAAATTTGCGAATTAAACATATTTCTATTCTTGAAAAAATTATATTTGGGATGAAACAATATAATGTAATTTGGGGAATAATAATGTAAGGGATGGTCCCTTGCTTGCTTCTGGAGAGTAAATTAGTTCACTGTCTTCCACGTGGTCATATACAGTTTGTAACTGCTGTTTTGACAATAAAGTTTATTCTCATTAAAATTTATTATTTTTTCTCTCAGTTGAAATATGTTTTTGCATCGATAATCATTACAATTATCTCATTTCAATAGCTTGTTTGCTTTTAATGTTGAAATCAGAACAAAAGTAATATGTAGCAATTTAGGACCGCTTAGTAATTTAACCAAAAATAGACCCGAATTTGACACACTCTCGTAAGACTGTTTGGACACCCTGTCAGATCAAATTCTTCGAAACCAACTCAGTCAACAGATAATTCCCTCGCAGCTTCTCCAAGCACAGCCACCCACGACTTCTCATTGAAGGGTGGATGTGCCTGACACACTAACGACGTAGTTGGCCTACTTGACTGCGGAGGAATTTTTTGGCCGAGACGCACAGCACGCCAAACGGATGTCTTTACTGTGTGACGCCGACTACTTGTGACGCTCGCTTTGGTTCTCCAGTCATGCTGAAGAAACGAAAGGGAACACGGCACGAGGCAGGAACGCTGGAATGATCACGTAACGCTCTTAACTAGACATTCCTTCAAGTACTTGTTTTAACTTATTTCTTATTTCACCTCTCCATCGGGTGACATTACATCACAACCCATACTAATATATAAATGCGATAAAGGGTTTGTCAGTTTGCAACCTTTTTACAACTTAACTACTAATACGATCATGTTGTAATTTGGCAAAAAAATACTTTAGATGTTCAGGAAGAACATATATTATTATTACTATTATTATTATTATTATTATTATTCAATAATTATACAAAATAAAAAAGTTTTGACCCTTACATTTACAAAATTAAGATATCAGATCATTATGGCATAGGCATATCAATGGAATACTCAAATCGTAACATTTGTTAAAGTCAGGAAAAAAGGCAAAGCAAAAACTGGTATATAAATTAAATAAAGCTAAAAAATAGCTTAACTAAATTAAACTTAGAAACTTTAAGGAGCAAGACAGCTAATGAAATTCACAAGGAGATTAGTAAAAACCTTTAAACAAGCTACTGTAGAAACAAATGGAATAGTAAAAAGAAAAAATAATAATATTAAACCATGTATGAATGACGAAATAATAAATTTAATATCCAAAAAAGATAATACTTTTAGAAAATGAAAAAAAATTGATTACAAATGTAGAAACAAAAAATTCACTAAGAATAGAGTACAAAGCTTAGAGAAATAAAATTAATAATCAAATAGTAAGACAAAAAAGAATTTATTTTTCTAAAGAATTTGAAAATAATAAGTTGAATGCTAAAAAAACTTGGCAAACTATAACGAGCTATAATGAGCTAATAGGTTGCAAAGAAAAGGAATCAGTAGACAAAACCATAATAAACAATTTAGGGAAAACAGAGAAAATTAAAAATATATGTAACAATTTTGCAAACAATTTTAAAAATCAAGTTGATGAAATAGCACACATTTGCAACATAAAAACATTTCAGTTTAATAAAGATATTTCAGTAAATAACTCATTTTACTTACCTGGGGCAGATGAGAAAGAAATTACAAATATTAATTTGAAAATGGATAGTAAAAAAGCGCCAGGTAAAAGTAGAACGTGTAGAAGAAAATGCGCACATCCTCATCCAACTAATTACAAGCATAATAAGCAACAATATTAAAACAAGAAAAATTTCTACGGATTTAAAAAAAGCAATAGTAAGACCCATTCATTTTTAAATTATATAAACTACAGACCAATCTCAATTTTTAATACAATAGGTAAAAAAATTTAAAAGTACATTTCGATAAAATTAACAGATTACATAGAAAAATATAATATAATAATAGAGGAACAATTTGCTTATCAAAAAAACAAAAGTACTATAAAACTTTTAGAGAATTTTGCAAATTTAGTAAATACTAGACTCGACAAGTGTGAGCATATATTGATGTAATCTATTGATATGTCTAAGGCATATGATGTCATGAGAAATTAACAGAAACCTTAGAAAAAATAGGAATTAGAGGAATAACAGCAAAACTATTTCAAAATTATCTGAATGAAAGATCCTTTAGAGTTAAGATTGAAAATAACTACAGCGACAGCATTAACGTAGAGAATGGGATTCCACAAGGACGATTTTTGGTACCATTACTTTTCGTCATTTATGCCAATGATGTAAAAGAAGGTTTCAAAAAAATGCAAATTCTTTATATATGCAGATGATATAATTATAATTTTGTTTAACAAAGAGGAAAACAAGGTTTTAGAAACTTTGTAAAATGAATTTGAGAATTTTCACAATTGGACTCATAAAAAAGGATTCACTATAAATGAAAGTAAAACAAAACTACTGCACATAACAACCTCACATACCTAAAGAATAGCATCTAAAATCATTTTTTACAATATAAACTGTATACATCAAGAATTTCAAAATTGTAATTGTACAGATAAAATTGGACAAGTGAAAACTCCTAAATATTTAGGAATAGTAACAGATGAAAATTTCTTGTGAAAGGAACATACAGAAAGCACAGCAAAAAAACTAAGAATCTGTAGCTGGAGAATGAGCAGTATAAAAGATATCACACCTAAATACGTAATGAAAATAATATATCACGCACTTTTTGAGTCAGTAGTAAGATAAGGAATAACAATATGGGGTTCCACATCAAACTCACACATAAAAATGATACAAAATTTACAGGATAAAGTACTAAAATGTTTCAGCAAAAGAAAATCAAGAAAATTATATGAAATATGCGAAGATGAAAAAAAATTTAATGTAACAAGAAGAAATGAATTTAAAATGTTAATAAAAAATAGGTTAAGTGAAAAAATAGTAGTTAAATATGAACATAGGCATGAAACAAGAAAAAGAACATCTTTATGATCCCTACTTATTTCAATGAATTTGGAAAAAGAAAACTAGAAACAATAATACCAATACTATTAAATAAACTACTAAAAAATTTAACTGAATTGGAATCTAAATATAAGTTCAAAAAAGAATTTAAAAATTGGATGGTAGTTAATAAAACTGATAATTGAAGAAAAAAATGTTTGTGAGTAAATATAAATGTGTATAATAGACAACAAGATAACTTATGGTATATTAATTTAAAAAGGAATAAAAATCTGTAAAAAAGGAAGTAGCAGAAAGTAGAAAAATAATAGTAAAGTAATTATAAGAACTATCTCTCTCACAAGCTCTTGAGAGCTTAGAGAGATTTATTATTTTTTATACTTATTAACATTAATAAATAAATGAAATATATATGTAAAATTTACTAGAAATTGCTTTACATTAAATGAAAGATGTACAAATCATATATATTTGGTATGTTGTAATAATTTATTTATTTATTGTCAAAAAACAGTACAAACTGCGTATGACCATGTGGAGGACAATAAACTAATTTACTCTCCGGAAGCAAGCAAGGGACCATCCCATCAATTCCGATCAAGGGCCCTAAGGCAGAGGCGGATTCAAAAATTTCAGCAAAAGTTCCTAGGTAAGATAAAAAGTTCGCTGCGAGTAATAATACATATATTATGTCAATATGTTTGTAATTTAACGCAAATATGTTTGTAAATTTACATGTACTCTCACTCTGTCGTATTTCGACATGTCCTTACTTTCGCAGCAAATGTCAATGTACTTTGTAATTTTATTTTTGTATGATACTTCCAGATTATTGTTGGTGAAGGCGATGTCTATGAGGAGTACTTCTTTCTCTCTTTTTTCTTGACTACTATATCCGGTCTATTGTGTTCCAATCTACTATCTGTTATGATGGTTCTATCGCAATAAATTTCATTATTATTATTATTATTATTGGGGTTTTAGGGATCATCAACATCTATGTCATTAGAGCCCTAGGAAGAACATAAGGTAACTTTTTGGATGTGTAAAAAGAAATGTAGAAAATGATTTTTGGCGACAAATGTCGATGAAGTCGGGGGAAAATCCGCTATATTCTCTTTCATCTAAACAGTTACAAATAGGTGACAACTATGAGTGGCAATTATGTTCACCTCAAAGAGTTTTACCTACAAAGGTTAACCAGAATTATCGAAAAAGATATATTAAAAATAGAAGTGTTAAAATACTTCAATTTAAGAGAGTAATTTAAGAAGAAAACATTAATCATCATTAAATTTAATGGGTTCCTCGTCTTATATATAATCACATGAACTTTGAAAGTAGTGTCTTTTTATGTATATCACTTGACAATTCCCATTTTTATTCATTTCTCTTGGTTATTGTCGTCCTCTTGTTTTATGCTGTTGGTCGTATTAATAAAATTCATTAAAAATATTATCATAGCTTCATTTGAACAAAAATGACAAAACTTTTGTTGGTTAAGATTGTGCACAACTATTTCAAGTTCTTTACCATAGTTTCGACAATCGATCCACAATATTGACATTATTTGGATTAACCTATTTAGTTTTTCTCCTAGCCATTAGTACTGAATAGCCTCTTAAAAAGTACGCTTTTAAGAAATCGTTTTATATTACCACAGAATCATATTCTGTAATGTTATTACAATACTTACACTTATTTTTAAACATTCCTAGGCAGAGGAATGTTATTCTCCTTAATACACTGTTATTGGTAGTTTTCCTTTTAATAAATCCTCAAGTCATTTGAAAACTTAGATCAGGAAACAAACGTTTGAGTATCGCTATACGAATTAAAATAATAAAAATCCTTCTTAGCAATTCAATGTCCTATAGGGCCTTATGGAATTTTAAATATTCGTAAATCTTTTATAGCGAGGACTTGTTGGAACTCGTCGAGGAAACCGGAGACCAACGATTTGAACACAGCGAGGGAAATCGATTTCTTCTGGAATTAAAACGTAAATTTGCATCACTCGACGTTTTTAAAAAGCACGCTGACACAGAAACCTAATTTACAAATTAAAGAAGGATTTCCTGAATTATTCCTTTCTCTATTGTCCTATGTTCACTCGCAATTATTTTAGTGTTTTATTTATTTTTACGCGCATAAAACACGGGAAAATTCTCATTATGGAATCTAGTTAGACAACATTCGAATAATCATGTATTTTCATTAAAAATTTCTACTTATAATTCTTTTAACATTTTATCGCGGTGTAAAATAATACTTCGTGGCAATAATAAAATAATACGTCATTACATAAAAGAAGGTTAGCTTTAAATAAAAATATATAAACATATTCCTTGATAGTGCATGTTTCTCAGCTTTTTCATATTTTGCTTCTATTGATTGGTAATAATAGTTTTATTATCATTTCGTGATCGTAAAAAAAATTCTAGACAATGAATTAAAAGTTGGCATGAGAAAATGATCAAAAGATTTAACAATAAACTAATTATTAACTGCAATACATTTAGTTGAAATAAATTAGTTTAATATGTTGGGCATACACTTACAACTGCGGTAACAGTTTTGTTAAACAATATTATAGACGTCTTTCTCAAAGGTTTGAGTAAAGAAAAAAATATAATCATCTTACTTTTTAAATTAGGATTAATTTCATCATCGTAATTGTGATTATCAGAAATATTACTTGGAATGAGACTAAAAGACAGACTCCTGTTAAACATCCAACAAAACTGGGTCAGATACCCAATCACTTTTCTATGTGTCACGAAAAAAGCAAAGAAAAATATCAAAGCTTTTGTTGCCAATTCATGTAAGTTTCTTCATTTTCCCATCAATAAAATTTTCCAAAATTTATCGAGGTGAATACGGTAGATTTGGTTTAAAATAATTAAATAAATATTATTGTGAAAGTTTTCCAAAGAAATTAGAGTATGCCACTGAACACTGTCACGTATGTTGAATGCTGTGTCACGTGACGTAATGTACCTGACTTCCTACAGTGAGACTAACATCTCTCGTTTGCAAGTCATATCGGTGACATGCCGAATGGAAAATATGTGTTATGTTAAAATTTCACCTTTCATTACTAGTTCAAAACAGTCTTCAAACCACTCATGAGCACTGATAGAAACTCCACCCTTAATAATTATTTGATGAAAAAATGCCTGAAAGAATTATCCTTTTTTTTAAGTAAAATATGCACCGGTTTAGAAATTGAGACATGGTCTCTTGAAAGGGCCGCAACTATTCAGCTGATCTGAGATGTTACTCGATACCACACGACACGCACTGTGTGTGCGATAAATACTCACTAACAATAGAAACAGATATCGAGGACGGGTGTCGAGTCATAAGGCTATTAATGAACAATAAATAATAACTGTTAACGTCATAAAAGTGCTTACAAACTGCGTATGACTACGTAAAGGATATTAAACTAATGTACTCTCCGGATGCAAGCAAGGAACAATCCTATTCCGATCAAGGGACCTAATGCAGAGGTAACATTTCAACAAATTAGTAACATGTTTACCGGTAAACCACAGGCATTAAAAAATGGAATTCTCCAGCAACACTAAAACAAATCCGTATTTTACGTTTTTGAAGTACAATGGCCTTAAAGCTTTGTTTTGAAAGGTTGATGTTAAAGTTATCAGGGATATTGGCGAATTAAGTTAATTTATTAATCTATTGCCATTATTCACCACTATAATCATTGTTAAATTGAAATTATTAATTCGATCTTTTTTGTGGATCTAAAATTAAAACGTTTTCCCAATCTTTAGAATGGTCCAATAATTTTAGATCGGGATCCAAATTATTACAAACGTATCATTTCAAAAATGTTACACTTCTCGTTTACGAAAAATATATTGAATTTACGAACTGACGTTGACAATATATCCAAAATTTTTAGTTGTAAAATTATTTTCTGCTTTGTTTTTTTTTCAAATTATTAATTTTTATGTATTTATGTATGTGGTTAATTTGTTTTCTACTTGTTACCAAAATAAATCAAACACATTTGTTTATACGTTCACCTGACGATGGCAACAATCTACAGCTGAAATGTTGTGGCATGTAATAATAAATAATTGTCTACAAAAAAGGTCGGTTTAATCACTTCAACCTAGTTCACGCCTTAAAAAAATAAGTCCTTTTGTAAACATAGTTAAATAATCTTTCGGAAATAAATTATTAACTTCAACATGATTGTCCATACGATTTTTGGCACTTGACACATGGATATGAAAATGTTTAGGGTTTGAAACAGAAACCGTTTTTTATCAAACAAAATATGTTTCAATCTTCCTAAATTACACATCTAAAACTACACATGTAGACATGCACCAATCCTGATCGAATTAAAAGCTTACATATCATCGTGTCTTGCAATAAAAACGAGAAATACGCAAACCGTTTATGTTTTACTGTGGTTTTGTGGATCAGCCAATCGTCTTTTACAAGCGTAGTAATATTCCAAAAGAAACAAAGAGCTTTGTGAGGATTGTATGAAAATGATTTAGTAATAATCGTGTTAATGCGTGTAAGTAAAGAGGAGTGCATAAATATTAAGTGATATATGAATAATGAATTCAAAAAATATAAAATGATCCAGTGTTTGTATATCCTGTGTATCCTGTGTATCAAATAAGAATATTTATCAAATTTGGTGAAATTGTCCTGATGACACTGTAGGGCGTAAGATATTTTAAAGTTTTAGCCGTCAGTCGTGAACGAAATTCACGTAATTCACTTTACAGGGTTTTGTTCTCTGTTGGACATAGAATCCCTTCGTTGAGCATAGAACTCACCAAGGAAGGTGGGTGAATAGCTGGACTAGTTTGTGAATACATCTCTATATCAAACTACGAGAAGTTGTATGAAACGATAGCAAAGGGACCAATTCAAACTCCCAGGTGACGCTGTGCGAGTTTAATGAAAAGAAAGACAATGGTCAAATGTCGGGAAACAGGCTTTAAGATATGCTCAAGGAGTTCACGAAGAATAGAGCTCCTCTATTTCTCAGCCTCGGCACAAGGTGCTTGTGTGGTTGGTATCATGCTCCGTACGTTTTGATCCCCGGATAGACATAACACCCGTTCTAAGGCAAGCTAAGTGGGTCTGGGAGTCAGTCAACGGAATTCGTACCTTGGTCATTCATTTCTCAGTTCAGCACCCTACACACTGACTCTCGCCAACTCCTTATTGATCAATGGATTTAAAACAGAGTAGATTTACCGACAGCAATAGGCTTTTACTGGCAGGGTGATCTAGTGGTATACCCAAAGACATGTAACTTTAGGAAAAATAAACGATGCAATATGGCTGCCTAACACGAACTACCAACTTCTACAAATTAAAGTGATACCCGGATAAATATAAATAGTAGTCACAAAAGTGACTATTTGCTGTACAGAAAACAAGTTAATATCACAAACTAAGAGACACAGTAATATTGTCCCCATACACTCAATGCAGAAAGCACAGAATAACGCCACAAGAACATGTGAATTGAATTGATGGCGGATATTGGCAATAGATTCAAGTTCAGAAAAATCTGAAAGTATGCTACTGCCAACATAACGCGAGGTACACTTATCATTACGGACGATGGTGAAGAAAAGCATTGGCTACATAAACCGTTTACAAGCTCTGTACCAACAACAAATCAGATTGAAATTACATAAATTAATTAGTAATTTATTGTCAAAAGAGCATGTAGAAAGTTCCCAAGACAATAAACTAATGTACTGCTATTATTTTTAAAAAAATTATTAACACATTGCGTTCCCGTTCATACGAGGGCTGTTTTTTTTAAAACCTCCGATGGACTATAAAAAAGACAAATTTACATAACATAATAATTTTATAACCAAAAATACAGCAGGGTATTTCTTATTTTTCAACATGTTCGCCAAAACGGTTAAGGCACTTTTCACATCGTGACACAAACTTCTGGATGCCTTCTTCAAAGAAGATAGTCGCCAGTGAGGAGAGATACGTCTTGACAGAATTCTGAAGTTCGCCGTTTTTGCGAAATGTTGTCCGCCGAACCATGCCTTCAATTTTTGTCCCCTGTTGTACAAAGTCAACCAACAACACTCCTTTTTGGTCCCAAAGAAAGGTTCTCCAAGCAAACCGAGTAAGTTGAAATGGTAAGCTACAGGAAAACAATGGGTACAGTTTCTTGGGAGCAAAAAGGAGTGTTGTTGGTGGACTTTGTGAAGCAGGGGATAGCAATAGAAGGCATGGTTCGGCGGACAACATTTCGCAAAAACGGCGAACTTCAGAATTCTGTCAAGACGTATCTCTCCTCACTGGCGACTATCTTCTTTGAAGAAGGCATCCAGAAGTTTGTGTCACGATGTGGCAATTGCCTTAACCGTTTTGGCGAACATTTTAGAAAATAAGAAATACCCTGCTGTACTTTTGGTTATAAAATTATTGTTATGTAAACCTGTCTCCTTTTTATAGTCCATCGGAGGTTTAAAAAAAGAGCCGTCGTATTTTTTTTTCTTGGGATATATTTTCTTTGGGTAAAGTTACATAATTTGAGTATACCGTCTTCGCTTCTGCGATAGCGCTGAGCGATAGAGCGTGGGTTCAAACCATGCTCGGGCGAAGAAGGTGAGGTTTTCGGCTGAGGTTTTCTTAACCTACTCCAGACAAATGTCGGGTCGGTACCATACATTCCCTGGCAACTTAGCATCTCTCCTTCCCAATTCCTTCTGACTAGTCACGCAATGGTGAAAAAGTAAGGCCTCGTGGTCTGAACCTCAACATAAGAAAGAAAAAGACAAGTAAAAAATAAGTCACATCAAAATATTTGTCATTATGATCAGAAGGCACTGTTTACTTAGGATCACGTTCCAACTGTACTCAACGCTCACTTCGAAGATACACTTTCCCTCACAGTTAAAACATTTGTATTTGCTCATTGTCAGAATGATGCTCATCGGTCGTGAGAGCAGGTATCGTATTTACAAGTGTATGTTCACGAATGAGAAGAATTTCTTCTGAAAACACTTCAGGTATGCAAATTACGTTTGTAGACAGTCTCTACTACGGTAAATGCATTTGTTAATGGTATCTTCTGATTGACGCAACAAAATTACTCTCAAATGATAACTCTAATTTCTTAAACAGAGCTTCCTAAAACGGACTTTGGGAGTTCATTATTCATTAAGATGGTACTAGAGTACGCAGAAATAAATTACGAAAATATCTTAAATCTGCGTAAATATGTGGGGTAAAGTGAACTTATTGTGATTTCAATTTGAAAATCATACCTCACCGGTCACATAAATGAAATAATTGCAGTTATAATTGAAGGTGAAATACATTGCGTCTTATTGAGAAAACACTAATTTACAAAATAACACCAACTTTAAAATCACGAAAATGACGGAAATTTACTTTGAGTTGTAGCAAATTTTCCGTAGTACTTTTTACATCACTTTCATCTATAAGTCACCGGTCATTTGAGAAAGATATTTCACTTTTTCCTATGTGAGATTCATAAATCTCGGAAGTGTCGTACTCGGCCCCAATATTTTTGCATGCTCTTGTGCATCTTAAACGAGTGAAGCGACTTGAATGTTATCTGTACTACATTATTAACTAATGGATACAAATTAAATCATGTTTAACCTTTATTATTAATTATATTATTTTTATAACAATTAGAATAAAAATTAAGAAAACAATTATGCATATCAGTGATTTGACTAATTTGGAGTGCTGGTCCTTTAATATTTTTTTCAATTTTTTTCAACATTTCTCACCTCACGAAATTCTGATCATTTGAAAAACTTTACAATAGTATTGGTGCGAGAGTCGAGAAACGATTCCGTTGTATTATTTCATAGTGTATAATATAAATTGAGGAGATCGGCCCTTCAAATCACAAATTTAGGAATTCAAAAATATCTTAAGTCCTTCAATTTAAATACCCAATCTCATAGGTCAATTCAATTTAAATAAATTTAAATACCTAACTTCTTAGGTGCTCATTTTATTTTGGAGGTTTACTTTTTTAATGAACAGATTACCATAATTTCGATGTAATCCTTTGACATAAAAGTATATGATCGCTCGGGCCCGAAGTCAATGCAGTTTTTTCCGTTACTGTTTTCCTCAAAGATGTATTGCCTTGGGTTGACTGGAATGTATTTATGAATTAAGTGAAGAGAACCGTTTGCCGGAAAAAAACGCACATACTTAGGGAATGGAACTTTGCGAAGAATTCCATTACAACATTAATTCGTATCATATTACAGGAAATATTGGGGATAATTAAGTGGAATACTCCGACAATTATGACAAATTATTCTGGTTCACATGAAGTTACTGTAGCGAATTTACAGGTTTTTCAGTTTTAATTCTGATGAGGGGGCAAAACTTATCACTTCATAATTTAAAATAATTCTTACTTATAATTATTGGAACTGACTCATTTTAAAATACTGTGCATCATTTTAACTGTTGTAGTTTTTGACCTAGCATGAATGTATATCATGAGAAAAGTACTTGATTGTTGATAACGACACATTGCAATATTGGAGATTGTTGATAACGACACACTGCAACCCTCGAAGCCAGTGAAACAGATCAGAATCTTGTGAGACCAAATAAACGGACAAAAAAACGAAATATCCAATATTACTAAGAGCTAATAACATTAGGCTTCTTGGCAAATTGCATCTTTTTTTTCAACTACAGTAAATGTGTTTTATTTTTTAATTAAGTTGATAAAAATATTTCTAGGTTTAAAATACGTGCTGGGTCCTACTCGTTTTTTAAACCATATATTTAAATATTTCTCAAAAAAATTTAATTACATAATTACTTCAAATAATTATTTGGATGTTAAAATAAAACTAGAAAGTAACGCGGCACGATTCCCGGACGCAAACATTAATTACATATTCTATTCCAACTTAAGCTCGATAAGTCTAATAAGGAACGGAATCCGTCAACCAAACGAACGGTAGAAGCGTGGAGTTAGGTTTATAACTAGGTGTTAAGAAGCCAACTCACAATGGAACAGGAGAACTTCACCCATCAAAAGTACCCAACACACTTAACTTTTTTTTTTTACAAACCATTACAATTTCAATAGAACTAACACACTTACCTGCACCGTGGACCCATGCAGCACACTTAACTCCATTCAATAAAAACTCTCGAGTCCGCGAGGCATCGAAGTCGACCGCACCTGCGTTTGACCTTTCGCATTCTCCACCCCGCGAACTTCAAGACCTGCGACCTACGGCTCCTTCCTTCCCCATTCTTGTCCTCCTCTCTTCCTGTGGCACCGAAACAAATCTTCGGCGCGGGCGGGACGTCGCATTTATCATAGTCTTCCGTTATCTCCAAAGTTCTCAAAGTGGGCGCGCGAGTACGATTCCACGGGCGAGTGGGCGTATGTGTGATGAGATGTATACGTAATGCGTAGGAAGCTGTAATCAAACATTGAAATAACTCAATGGTTTTCAAGTTTTACCAAAAATAGTTTTCATTATTTTTACAGGAAATTATTAACAAAAGTTTGTTTTTTCTTTTTTATTCAGACAAAGATATGTAGACAGTATTGTATTTCATTGACTTCGTATTCCCTCCATTGTGCGTCATAATGACCGATGTACTATCAAACAATACAAACATTCGAAGTATGTATACATTTTATATGTGTATATTTTGTGTGTGGTAACTTTGGACCACGCAAAAATGGTAACTCTGCCCGTTCACCTTCCACAACGCAGTGTAGTGGTCGGCACCTCTACTATCAAAAAAGAAGTCCCAGGTTCGATTCCCGACTTACGTGCCATTTTCACCACGTAGAATGTTATCATATTCGAGGTACGTGTTTCTAGAATACATCAATAAATCTACCAAAATGTTACATTCACATAATATTTGTAATATCATAACGCTATATAAAAGAAATTTGACTTTTTTTACGGGGGTGAAAGTAAAACCTTCAGCACCCGGTAACCAAAGAACAATACACATAGCCGGACGAAACACTGAAGATGGATTTTAATCTATACTTCGGTACCGAAATATACGCAAGATTATTTAAAAAAGGTTATGGAAATAACAAAATAAGCATTGTTTTGTTTATTGCTTGGTTAGATTCACAATGATTTTGACGATTGAATATGACAGATATCCGTGGGAATTTGACAAGGGTTATTTACGCACAGCATTCAAAACAGAATTCTAGTGAAGTCATCCAACTAGTACATCGTATTTGATTATTCCTATGAGTAAACTGTTACATAATATTGATTGGATTTGTATTGTTCTTTAAGTTGAGTTCGGAAAACAAAAAATTCAATATAATTAATTTCATTAAAAATATTAAGAATTTCTGATAAGTCGGTTAAATCTTTCACGAGGTACGCAACACATAGTTCGATCACTGACGCTCGATAACAGAAGTTCTCTTCAGCGTGTATCCATCCGCGTTGTGTATGTATACAAGTTTACAATTCGGCATACATAATGCGTTACCGGGACACGATCTTCCCCAGAGAATGCATTGAGACGGGGGCGTTTGTCTGCGCCAACGGAAGAGAAGAAAGAGGTGGCAGTGGAAAAGGAAAAAAAAGCGCACGACATCCCCGTATCTTGGCCGCTATGAAAGGGAAGGGGGAAGACGCCGCCGCGGTACCTGTGGGAGCATCCAACCTCCGCCCCCGCCGCCTCCACCTAGTGACCGGAATTCTCGCCGTTAAAACGCGGCTTGGTCGCCGCCGAGGCGTCATATCGCTCCTCCGTCCCGACGTCACCACACACACGGTGCACCTCTGCTGCAGACACAGTGCAGCGTAGTGGATCGCCATGGATCTCCCGTCCTTGGTTCGAATCCTCATCATCGCATCGGCGTTGTGCGCGGTGACGCGAGCAGACTTCCCGCCGATGCCCAGTCATATCAAGGTGATTCCCGTGCACGAGCCCTTGAGGATCCATACCACCAAGTTGGTGACGCCGGTGCAGAAGAGTGAAGCGGCGACGGTGGTGACGGCGGTGCCGGCGGAGAAGGAATCGGTAGTGGCGTCGCCGGCGGAGGTGGTGACGGTGCAAGGATCACAAGGATCGGAGGCGGAGAACACCAAGGGCAGGACATCGCGGTTCCTCAGCTACACCAAAGGGTCCGGTTTGACGGACAATTCCATTGACGAGAAGGAAGATCATGACGACAACCCAGACAAGGTATGTGCCACTCACATTTTTATCTTAGATATCTTGGATTTTATTCTTTCTTTTTCTTTTCATTTATAACGTTAAAAGTTCCAACATTAACATTAAATTGTTTTCTAATTACATACATACGTCTGAAAATTTGCAAGTATCTACAAAAATATTTTTTCTTACGAAGAATTATTTATAGAACAATTTTTTCTCACTAAAATGTTCGTACAAAGTATAACGTTAATTCAAAAACAATGTTCATTACATTTTGTACAAAGTAATCTACGATCAAAATTTTTATCAGTTACAATTTAAATCCATTCCATTTTTTAATTCATTTAAATCACATCAACTATTGTTCCAATTTCTGCTGCAAACGTAACGAAAATTCTTAAATAGCCTTTTTCCTTTACATTATTCACATCTTTTTTATTGATTTCCTTTTACAATTTCCTTCTCTCATTTCCGAAAAAATCACTCTCCCAGAAAATTAGATCGGGCAGGTCAATTTCAGTTGTGCTAAAACAATTAAAAAATTACAGTGGCCACTAATACATTCTTTCAAAGTTCTTGATGCGTCGAATATTTTTTATTCTTATTTTTTATTCCCTCTCAAGACAAAACGGTTGTGAATTTTAAAAATCATTATTAAAGGTAATATCAATATTCATGAAATATTATTTTTGTAATCAAAAACCTCTGCACTGTTTCTTCTAAATTAATTATTTTTTCTTACGAAGAATTATTTATAGAACAATTTTTTCTCACTAAAATGTTCGTACAAAGTATAACGTTAATTCAAAAACAATGTTCATTACATTTTGTACAAAGTAATCTACGATCAAAATTTTTTCTCACGTGAAGCCATTTAACTTTATTTGTAAAAAAATACAATACTTTAACAAAATTTGTCATTTGCTGAGTACATAAATAAAATATATACACACCTGCTTAAAAACAAAATAATTGAGCTTTGAGTTACATGATATTGTAGAGACTATTATTAAGAATAATGAAGTAAGCTTAGGCCATGTCAAATCATTTAAAGTTATCGATAAGAAAATCATACATGAAACTAATTATTTTGTTCTAACGACAAGGAGTCCAAAAATTCTCTTTGCCCATGGAACGAATGCTGTCATGGTTCCTTGTCACCACGAATTAAATAATATTTCATAATAACTCGTATATAATTCCACATAAAAGTTCCGCTTCGCGAAGTTAATGAGGGTACTGTTCCAGTGCAGCGCATCGTAAGTAGACTTCGCCAGATACTGTTCTTCAAGAAGTCCCTTGAGTTGGATAACACGATCTTCGTGTAATCCGATCCACGGACTCATTTTCAGCAAAGGTGACAGGAAATATTCAAAGCTGTAATCGGACACTAACTTTCAAAAATGATCACGTAGATTTTGATCACAAATTTTCTCTACATTCTCAATCTTCTTGTTATATAAGAAAAATTGAGCGTTAAGCAACCATCTACCTCGAGTTGCAATTTTTTGAAACTTAACTCTCAAATTTTAATTTATAGAACTAACTTTTTTTCATTTATGAAATTTTCATCAGCGTTTAATATACTGCTTTCCACCAAATTAAACTTCTTGATATATAGGCATAATTTGTGAAGTGGAGCAGGACAAACTCAAACTTTTTCTCAACCAGTGGAAGATATTTAAATGTGAGGCTTCTATAAGCCATGCACGTATTTTGTGGCTTTGATCATCCTGCAAAACATAATTACGTGATTTTGAATAGTAAGGTTACTCTCTTTCTCTCCAAAGTACTAGTAAAATACTATCTAGCATAGTTTTACTATAAAGAAGTTGAACACACTGCAATGCCAGAGAGTTCGGGAGACAAGTTCGGGAGTTGGGACGAAAGCTTGACGAAAATAATAATGGTGTAAAATCAAATTATGTGTTGGTATCTCCACAGAAGCAGCACGCTGTACCTGCCACTAGTGCTCAATAAACTTCTATGACTCGCATAGTACCTTCAAGAAGAAGAAAAACGCGTGAATTTACGTTCGAGAGTGAGTGGTAAAATTGAAAATGGCATACAGACTCGTTTCAGTCAATTTCATCAACTTTCATAAATATCCATCAAATTGTAGATATTTATATAATGTTCCCTTTAATAGATAACTGTTAAATATAATTGAATATCAAAATTGTTCTTCCGTATCGTAGTGTAGGGTCTCTGTCCACCGACATTTCGGATAAACTTCCACGACCTGCTTCAGGTGTCTATTGACCCCTCTCGAGAACCCTGACCTCATTAGTCATTGTAGTCAAGAAGGAAGGCAAATCACCGATGGAAGAAACCCTACGCGACGGCACTCGAAAGAACATCTCTAGTATAGGATATCCGAAAGCCTAAGACTTGATTTATGACATAATATCGACTGAATAGATTTCCGAATCACACTGTGGATCCTCATGAAAGTGGATCAGTAGTAAAATTTTTGCTACATCGGATTTTGAGGTACTCAAAATTGTGGAGTGATCAAATTTTAGTATCTGTAGAATAATTCCTAAATACAGTCGTGATTTTGTCGATGTTCAAAAAACTTCGAGTCACGTTTGTCTTACGTTGAGAAACTTGGAGCCAAGTCTTGAGAAGTCCTCTGTCAGTTTTCCAACGGTAAAGCAGATTCCCTTGACACTTTTGCAGTTTTCAATAAGTATTACCGATATATTGTCATATAAATAAAGAATTTCTATTTGCAAGAATGGTATGTGTCAACATAAAATAACTGAAGAAATGGAATCTCCATTTGTTTCCAGCGCATTACTATTTCCAAAAAAAACCAGCAATGACACAAAGCTCCTTACCTTGGAATTGTGGTTGCCTTGCGTATTATAGAATTCGTCGAAGGATAGTATAGTGAACCCATTCTGCGAATTAGCTTCACCATGTTTCACTGGAACTACAATGTTGTAAATAAGGGGGAAAACAGCTGACGATATGTACGGAGATCTCAGTACCTATGTTGTAGTATTTCATTCATATTATTTCAACACGTTTAACGCTGTACTTATCATTAAACCCACAGAATAACATTCCCAAATAGGTCAGTTTATACATAACGTTTCAGTTCAGTTTGACCAATAGAGATCAGGTCAAAATCTTGAAAACGTTTCAGTGACGTTACTTGGCAGAACCACCTTGGTATCACCATTTCCGTCTCGATCAATGGCGTTTCTCTGTCGTTCTCCAGGGTCAAGACCCTACGTCAGCACTCCAAGGCATGTACTCGGACTGCTTGATGCAGTTGTCTTTCTCGTGCGTCCAGAAGAAGGTGTTGGTGTTCCTGGATCGTCTGGGACGCCTCGACAAGTTCCTGGTCCTGGGAGACTTCCTCTCGGTCGTGCGACGCGAAGGAGCTTCAGATGTCTCCACGCCTCTTCCGACCATATCCTCATCCTCACCCCTCACGGAACGCGCCCTCGATGCTCGACTGGCTGGCTCACAGGTGAGGATACATCACAAGTGAACTTACACTCTTTCACTCTCAGCTGGGAAATATCGAACATTCGTTATTAAATTTAAAATATCGTAACATTCAGACTAAAAATTCACCGATTAAAGGAGGAACAAACGCTCTAAGTTTGTCAAATCATTGAGAAGTACAATTGTTTTCTTAGTTTTTTCTGTAATTGTTTTATTTAAAAAATTATAAATTATAATAACTGAAAAAATAATTTAATTTCTACTTTTCTGTTAGGTATATTATAAGCAATATTCAGGAACTCGCCTGACTCGAATGGGAGAGGGCATGTAAAACATGGCGACCGAGCGCAACGATTTCGTGATTTATGTCTCGGGAAAATTGAATTGTCTTTTTATTATGTCCAGTGACGTACAGATAAATGTAAGGTAAAAAAATATTTTTGAAAATTTACTACAAATCAAAGTACATTTCCAACACTTTCGTGATTTAAATGTTAGCCTTTTTTAAAGTAAAGTGTGTCCTCCATAAGACCTTTGTATTACACTGGAAATTATAATTGCAATTATTTCATTTAAATGACTGATCAGGTATGTTTTTTAAGTTAAAAGTACAATAAATTCTTGTTACTCTGTTTATATATTTCTATTTAAGATATTTTATTGATTTGATTTTATCTCCGCTAGTCCTATCTTAATTAAAAAACATTACATTCACTGCATGAAGTTTTCACAATGAGCATTGCTTTTTTGATAAACATCAGTTAATGTCAAAAAAATTTAAACAATTTGTAAAATATAGTTGAAATAGTTTGTACATAAGACTTTAAAACATGAAAGTTACCTTTAAAACAATTTTATAAAAACAGTAGCCATACTAAAGTAAGACAAGTAAAGAACAATAAAAAAAACTAATGCTTCCTCAAAAGACAACATTGAAATTTTGAATTTTCGAAGAAGGTATCAACAGATGAAGAGGGAAGTATAGACCATATTTAAAACACTTGAAATTCTATAAGTATTTGTAAAAAATGTCACTGACTTCCTTCATGTCAGACTATTGTTATTGTAAATTCCGTGTATCATGGTATTTTTTATGGAGAGATAATGTATTTTATTTTTCGGACAAATATATTTTGGTTGGTTTAATCATAATAATGACGTATACATGACAAGAATGACACAGCTCTGTAAACGTTGTATGTCATCTTTCAAACATTGAAACATAATCTAAGAAAACACCGCAACGAACGCAATATAGTGAATGTCCGTCATTCTTCTCAGCCGTAACTTCTAAAGTAGATGTCCGTTACTCACGTTTCTGGACAGAATTAAATCATTGTCTTGGTNAACTTCTAAAGTAGATGTCCGTTACTCACGTTTCTGGACAGAATTAAATCATTGTCTTGGTTTCGTGATCCAATGTTTGGTTTTTTTATATGTCGTGTTCAACAGCGCAAGTTATTACTAATGAGACCAACCGTTAATTCTGTTCTTTTTTCTGACCCATTGTTCCAATCATCTTGGACATACGTAAGACTTGTTCATCTTAAGACAGAAGTCCATCATGTTGCGTCACTCCAGTAACGTCCGTATTTTACGCTTTCCGGTTCGCTACGGACGGTTAACCTCTTAACAAATTCTGTACTCTCATTGTACAAAATCTTGAATAAAAAGTCGAATTTTAGTTTTAAAAAAAACTTTATCCGTGTGAGAAGCGTTCATAATCTGTTCACTAGAGCACTCATCTTTCGAGCATGAGGAATAATTAGTCAAACGGTACAATTATTCGGAATACGGGTCTGACGTGTATTACGTAGAATTTTTATGATCATTTTCCTAAAGAACACGGAGTGTAGACATATGTTTCGTCTAATACAAGAATGTATTAGATAGTTATCTCAAATAATTGCATGTGTGTCTGCTTATAGCCGTGTTCACTGAGATTCTCTACAATCACGGGAAAAGTACAGGTTGACTTGATGTGCGTGAGTTAGTCCTACTGGCTGAGGATTATATCTTTCAAACGCTTTATATAATATTATATATATATATATC
>NNCF01132062.1:272553-288657 GCA_002313205.1 Laupala kohalensis
ACATGAAAGAAAATCACATATGTGAAGAAAGTTTCGGCTCGTACCTTCATGAGTCACGCAGATAATGAACCGATTCTTCTCTCTTCGGTTTACTATAACCGACCGTTAGATGGAAGGAAATAAAAGTAGGAGGGAAATTTGAATTTGAATTTTGAAGAATTTACTGTTGTTTAAACTGTTCCCGGTTTATATACACAACTGTAAATTATTTAATATATATTCAATATATAAATTAATAAATATACAATTTTATTTGATAAAATTATCCTGGCATTCTGAAGGAACATCAAAGAGAGACTGATAAAGTTACCTCTTAGAAACTTCCGAACGTTAATCTTTATTTATTAAACTACTTTTTAAAGGGCTAAACACGTTTTCGTAATTTTTTCTAATTCCGAAGTCGAATGATTCCATCGGTGTTCCATAGAGTCATGGAGATGTTTTCCCTGATTTTTTTTCAGGCGGCTCTGGATCCCCTCCTGGAAGATGCCCTGGAACGCTTCGTGGAAGGACATGCCCTGCGTTTGAGGATCCCTTCGTGGTCAGGCGAAGGCGAAGGTACAGCCATTGACATCTCGGTGCCAACTACGGCAGTTGAAGGTCAGTACATGCGATTTTTTTCTTTCCTACTCAATAAATGATTCTAAACATTCCTTGAGGAAAATTTTTTCTCAAGGTGTGGATTTCGCAAAAAAAAAAAATAATAATTATTCAAAAATTGACTAAAAGTTCGAGAGAATGCTCACAATGAATTTTGTTTTTACTAACAATCATCGACGTTCGTACTCGACATTGTGATGCTCTTGTATAAAATACCAATAGAACAACCCCTAGGTTTGAAAAGAAACCTAAGACAATCATTACTGGACACTCAAAATAAATCAATTCACAAGTAAAACAGAAACAAAATATTTACTTTCATCGTTACGCACACAAAAAATTACATGCACACTCCAAGAATATTTTTAAAATTTCTTTCCGTTCTTGCAATTTATTAATATTAACCACTCTTTGCATTTTAATTACTTTGACCCATAAAAAGAGTCCTTAGAAATTTTAAAGAATTTTATCGTTTACTTTTTCCGATTCCCATGCTACAGACATTCCAAATAATTCACTTTTAGATTCTTATATAAATATGACCCTGATTATACAAGTTTTACCTGGTTAAGTTTCTGTAATGATTCATGGGGCAACTTCACATCGTCTTATTTCGGCTCCGATAGAAAACAAAGTGCTGATGCATTGGAAATGTACAAAACACGCTTCCAATCCGTGTCAGAGCAGCGCACACGGCGACGTCTCAATCGACGCTTCACGCCACCATCTGTTGGCAAACATGTGAACACGTCCCACATCGCAACCGCGAAGTCGTAAAACGCTGCGGCGGGATTCGAAGCGCGTTGATTACGTTTGACACAAATCCAATCGGGATGCGCATCCGAAAAGAAGCTTCGTTATCGGAGATCTTCTTCCTCTACTCACGAGGCCAGAAGTTGAAGAGTTGGATGGAGGCTAAGGTGGGGGGGGGGAGGATACTGAGTAGCGGGTCTACGATGCGGGTCGAACAGGTCACGCGAGATGAACCTACGGGGAAGAGAAGTGAGGAGGGGAATCGGCTGAACATCGACAGGAAGCGGAATCTCAATGCCGCAGGCAAAATCACAACAAGAGAGACGAGAGAAGTGATGGGATCATAATTAGCCTCTGGTGGCTCAGGTTATTGATTTTCACCAAGTCGTCCTGGGTTCGATTCCCGATGGGGCCGGAAAAATTTGTAGTTTTTCACAAGAATGTCCCAGTTCATATAGCTGTGACTACTGAAAAATGAACCCTCCTTCCTCTATCCATGTCCTGCTCTTACTAACTACTCCTACTAACCCCTCCACGTGGTCCAAGTTGTTGGTTAACCCAGTTAAGAGGCCCACCTACTAACAATATCACGCACCTCCTACGGCTTCATTTACATAAGCTTCATAGCACGCGACATCTGCCATTTACAAATACTACAATGAATGGATGGATCATAATTTCACTAATGGTGGCACTTCATTGGGCGTTGCGTATTTGTGTATTTGCCATAATCGCCCAAACACGGGCAAGTGTGGATGAATTATTTGTCTGTATTTGCTCTATTGTGACTTGTCGGTTTTCAGCTACATATCAAAGGACTCGAATAAGGCACCAAATAAGGTTCATTTGCGTGAACTGTCCACATTTGGTTAACCGTGGTTCGCACAAGTAGAGAGCGTGCGATCGCGACTTCTTGATATTCTGGTTCATTAACTCATGATTTTGAGACATTTTATTCTTTAAATCTGTTTTTTTTTGTAACAATGGACTACATTTCTGCGAACTGGAATGACGAAACTGCTTCAAGATTGCTGTATTTATATCATGCATCCTCGTAATTGTGAACATCTACCAGAGCTTTGTTTGCCATGATCTTTTCATAACTATATATTCTGCAACATGGGCTGATAACATGAATTAAAGTAAAAACATGCTACTCCCGCTGTCAACACATCCATAATTAGTATAAACAAACTCTTTTGACATGTGATTTGCTTGTTCAGTCCATACGTGGATGGCATGTTTGTGATATTTGCGAATCCATAAAATATCTGACCAAATACAACGATAACGTTACTCAAACACGCAGTGCCGAGTCAAGTACCAACATAAAACATTTGAGTGAGAAAAATGTTCACGAATTGTCTTCCAGGACGGCCTAAAGCAATCTCAAAACATTGTTAGAGTGTCGCTATATCGGTACAAATTATATACTTTTCATCCATATAATTTATCCGAAAGATGTTATTAGACAATCGTCGGTTTCTTTGATATGAATGTCTCATTTTTCATTTATTTATATTTACCTCATTTTTAAACGTAATCAATTTTTTATAGATAAATCATGTTCAAGGTAGATATTAATTTGATATATTTAACTTCTTAATATTTGCCGTGTTTTAACCGTGTATGTACGAATTATTCGCCGTTTTAGCTATAGTAATCGTGAGCAGTTTACTAGACAGTTTCACAAATATCTCTTAAATAATGTACGAGTACACAACGACATTTTTCGGGATCATCATTATTTTTTAATTAAACTTTATTATTATTGAATTAGAAAATACTAAATATTGGTCCTTGCCTTTGACGAGCCCTAAAACCCCACACAAAAAATTAATTAATATTGGCGGGTTACAATCAAATAATTTCAGAGTAATTTAAATGTGATAAAAGGGGGAAAAAGATTGAGCTAAACTAGGTTTCAGTTATTTAATTAAATGAATACGTAGAGGAATACGTTCAATTTGAAATTGTGTGTCGAGTATTTCTTCCGAACTGTGAGCGTAATAATATTCTAGTGTCCAAATGAAGTTTACATGGAAATCACATTGGTGATGGAATTAAAAAAGAAATATTTCAGGGTTGAGGATGTCTGGAAAAGGTTCATCAAAAAAAGTAATTATTCAGATGACCTAAAAAACTCATTTGGTTGGCGCAGCAACTGCTTATCATGTGGTTCTGGTCGTAAGTCCCGCGTAGGTCATGGAAGTTTTCGCACAGTATTGTCCGCGTAATGGTAAGGTATGGATCCCTGCCAAGTGTAAGTAGCTATTATCTCCATTAGTACGCCTCGCAGATATATGTAATCTGGAGGCTGATCGGAAGAGAGTATGAAGGAATGGAGTGAGAGGTGAAGTCTTGCTGACAATGCAATCTCCAGATGAGAAACGAATATCAAGAAAGCGAACTGTTACAGCATTCCCGACATACATACAAAACTCCGAAAACAACACAAAAGTTGCTTCTTTCAAATATTTCAATTACATTTCAGTTTTCAGGAGAATAATATATTATTCTTTACCTGCTTCTCTGAACACAAATACGTCAGCAGAAACTATTCACTTTTACAGCTATACGATGTTTCTAAGTGACGGTGCGAATTTTGTAAATTGAATTGTTTTCCTAAAAACACAAAATATTGAAGAATATTTACAAGATTCGGGATGAGTACATAACATTTGTAGGTGAAATGGGTATACAATTGGTATTGATCTTCCAGAAAAATGTTGTTGGGTCCAGATTAAAAAATATTAAGAAGTACGAAGATCACCTATTTTCAACTTTTATTTTCAAGTCAATTTTTGGGTACTGTGACAAACAAGAACATAGATGTCAAGTCTCGTGATGATTCAAAGTGCGGCAAAAATTATCCAAATATTCATTTTTATATACTCACCTACAAGAAAAGGTTGGGTTTCATAATGAACAAAAAATAGAGTATCAGGACGTACAAATTAAAATACTTGAGTAATGGCCAATTACTTTTGGGGAATCTTACTTCCCTTAGAGGTCTGATCCACGGTCCTTTCACACAGAGCCACCACGGTGGCGTTAGAAGGCGTCAGCTCTAGTTTAATGCCAGTCACCAGTCGCACCAAGAGCAGGTACTCATTTCAACCATGGAAATTCCAATCGCGCTCCCCCCCCCCCNGAACTCATTTGAAGCAATGGAACGACGTGTGGTCGCGCGGTGTGAAGGAACTCACGGTTCTGGCCGGCTTCCAGAGGCGTTCAGCGCTCCTTGAGCTATCCGTGAAGCATCGAGTGATTTCATTGCCTTAAACCTATTTTCATCTGCCGTCCTGTGCTTTTCTTACCTTGACTAGTGTTTCATAATTCCAACATGTTGGTGACATCTGAGGTGAATTAGCCGGAATATAGGAGGCAAGCATAGTAACCTTAAAATCACTTTCTGTGAGACACCTCCCAGACAGTCAAGGAGGGTGGGAGTTATTAAGGAATGGTAAATACCCGGGAAAACGACGCACTGACCCACCAAGGACCATTGGATTCTGCGACTGGGATAATATTCTACCACAGTGGCGCAACCCGGACAGCCACCGTAAACGAATGGCACATGCGTGGGATAAGTGTGCCCTGACTGGGGTGAAACTTTTCCACGGATACACTCAGAGATGAAAACACGGTGTAGAGGTGTAAACGCGTGGGATGACGCTGCACTGACCCACTGAGGAAGGTCTCCCCAGATGCGTGCGCCGGTCGGCGGTGACCTCCTTCGCGATGGTGCCGCCTCCCGTGGGAGGTTCCAACAACTCGAGTGACACTAGCGCCCCTGCCGCTACCGCGTCGGATAATAAAAGTCGACGATCCGCGTAGGGCAGCAGCGGCGACTAACGGTGCTCTCTGGGCAAATCGAGGTGGTGAGAATCACGCGAAAGATTACGCGAGAACTTCTCTCGACGTGTTTCCGTCGAGTTAAATTAGTCGTCTCGAATATGAAGGAAGTGGAACGCTCGAATCGCAGAGTTACGGCTACGCAATGAGAGTGTCGGGATCGGTACAAGAACGTGTAATACTACTTATGTGCCCACCTCCCGTAAACTCTATGACGCAGACCGCCCCCCCCTCCCAAATTTGCGAGACCCTTCCAAAAAAAATTCCCCCCTACGCTCTTCCAAATAATATTCCAAAAATTTAGAAATATTTTTTACTTTTTCCCACTTATTTACCCTAACTCCAAATTATAATCTGTTTGCATAACCAGTGCACATGCTTTCTCATACATTTTTAAGACTCTCATCTATTTAGTACGCAAACTAACTTCACAAAGAAGAAAGTAACTATTTTGATACATCCTGTATTGACGTTGACAACAGCAGTTTAATCTTCTGCGTATAAAATAAATGGAAAGTGATTGCTTGAAAATGGGAATTGTTTGGTACAATTTTTCTAGAAATTTAGCGCAGAATCCAGAATAAAACTATTTTTGTATTTTACGTACGCAGTAAAAAATGTAGTTTGTACTAAGAAATACCCAGTAGGTGAGTCATTCCAATCGCAAAGGGTAAAGATGTTTGGGTGAGCGAAATGTTTTGTGTCAGAGAGCAAATGGGAACGAAAAAGTGGTGTCAGGGAGGGAGGTAGTCAGTCGCCTTCCGGTATTCTACCGGCTATACGGTATTACGCACGAAGCATGAAAAAAATAGTATCAGAGACACTGAAAACGAATAAGTCAAAATCTCGGGATTTGATTCTTGGTTAGACTGTCTCTAGACCACTTATATGAGAAAGAAAAAAGAATGTTCGTCACTTATATCCACTTTACTGATAAAGGATAAATTTAAATGAGATTACAATACATAATTAGGCTTTAATTTATATTTCAGCAGCTAAAAATTAGGAAAGTACAAAAACAGAGTTTGAATTTTTAAAATTTCATTGGATAAGCATCTCAGATGCATGTCCCCTTCACTTGTAAGATATATAAAGCAAGAGAATGGGACAGTTAGCAGATGTGTCACTCGATTTTACGAAACGTAGTCCATGAAATTTCTCAAGAAAAATGTAGTATAATTTGTAACGAGTAAAGGTGTGCGTGAGTACAAATATTCGTGAACCAAATTTTCATTAAAGAAAGGCAATATCAACGTACAATTCGAGAAATGACAGTTTTTCTTTCACCTCTCTTCTTACCTTAAACCACACGCTGTAACGCTTGACCAGCATTTGACGCTTTCTCAGACTACAGCTCGAAAGATCCACCAAAGTTGTACATCACTAACGATATTTGGATTATTACATTAATTTTAAATATTATTTTGCCAAGTCCTATCCAAGTTATATCTAAGTGTTTATATCTCACAACAAACGCAAAAACTATTGTCAATACAATAAAAATTTCGTGATAATTATTCCTCACAAATCGGGTAAAGCACTAAAACAAAAACACGCAGGCTCCCGAACATGAAAGAAAGAGACGATATATAAAATTCAGCTCCGGCCATGATTATGCACAGTTAACTTATACATTAAAGGCAAAGCAATGAATCTTCAGTGCAACACTGTTTTCTAGATCGACCGTCTGTTGAGTAATCTTACCATTGCAAGATTGAGAGGCGAATATCTGTTGTCACTTCTTCGTTCATGCGAAGGCGATGTGTCTCCCGGTCTTTTGATACACAAGAGGTGATCCCCCGAATCATATCCCTCGCTCACGTCTGCTTATTCAGCGGTCTACATCTCTGCTCCGCATGACTTTTTACAATTTATTAATCAGTTCCAAAAATGAAATTATTCATTATATTTAANTTCTCAAACTACAGCTCAGAAGATCCACTACCGTTTCGCATCACTTCAGATATTTTGATTATCACAGTAATTTTAAATAGTTTTTGGCAAAGTTCTTTCCACTTATCATATCTGAGTGTTTATCACTCACAAGAAACGAAAAACTATTGTCAACACAGTTAAAATTGGTTAATTTCTCTCAAATCGGGTGAAGCATTATCACAAATACACACAGACTCCCGAACGGCGATACATGGGAAAAAGACGACATTCAAAATTGAGCTCCGACCTTCATCACGCAGTCAACTACTACACTGAAGGGAAAGCAATGAACATTCAGTGCAACCCTGTTTTCTAGATCGACGTTTGTTGTGTAATCTTACCACTGCAAGATAGAGAGACATGTATCTGTTGACACTTCTTCGTTTACGCGAGGTGATGAATCTCCCGATCTTTTGATACATAAGAGGTGACCCTCCGACCCATATCCCACGCTCATTTCTGCTTATTCAGCGGTCTAGATATCTGCTCGGCATGACTTACTATTTATCAGTTTCGAAAATTAATTGAAATTATTTATCATCTTAAAATGTAAAGTTTAAAAATTAATACATTGTTATGATTTTTGTTTTAATATGCTATTTTTAAAACTATATTTATTATTTGACTATTAAATATTCTAAAGTTCCAAAAAACCTCCATTTTTCAAACCCCTCCCCCCCCAAAAAAAAAATCGATGACACAGTTTGCGTCACGACCCCCCCTCCCTTATGGGAGCCACCGACTGAATACTATGTTACTCCAACTCTGCATAAGACCTACTTAGTGATGTACTCCTGTTCATCTAATAGCCTCTGGTTCATAAATAAGAGGAATAATTCGCGAAGGTTCATGATGAATGAATGCACTAACTAGATAATGAGAGACGCCGTAAAATATTCCTTAATGCATAACATTTAGTGAGGAAATTACTACTGTAACTGCTTCATAGATAATACTGTACATTATCGTTCATAACCGTTGTTACAAGTACGTGTTTGTCGGTTCACCGTTAGACAATGTCAATGCATATTAAATTAATTTTTGAAAGAGATACTTTGAGGAGTTATAACGCGGAACTTTTTTTTTTTTTTTAGTAGCTGTAATATTTTTTTAGGGGGCTCTAATGACCCAGGTGTTGGTGAGCCGTAAAGTCTCTATTTTAAAAAAGTTAATTTTATTTCGTGATAACTCGTCAAAGATGTAATGATATGCTGCGCTCACAAAGCGTCTAGACCGTAGAGGTTGGGAGACCTAGCATTCGATTGCACAGAAAATACTTATCCCTTGAAAGTGAACTTAATTCTGTGCTATAGAATTTCTTGAGGAAATAGTAGATACCAAATTCTTCCGAATAGTCGTATAATTTGTTTGCTTGTACGATTCAGTTCTTTTTATGAACCTCAAATATATAAATGAAAATTTTTCGAACTATACCGAAGACATTATCAACAACTTACATTTCTGACATGGATTGGAGTGCAACGTATACTTTACGTGCATACATGGAAAAGTACAATACATAAAGTACACTTTGCTTATCTCAACGACTGATTTAAAAAATCACATTAGTTAAGTCAAAACATTTTCGAAAACCAAATATTTTAATTATGTAACAAATAATGACGCTCCCTTGAGCTAAGGAACTGAATTTCTTCCATTACATTAAAATAATTATGCATCTTTAAAATACCAGTAGTAAAAAGTTAGCTTCCACAACAATCAAATTCTTTTCGTTTTCTGAGAGTACTCAGAATAAAAGTTTGGTACAATAATTGAATTTTTTATGAAACGTATAATTTTTATTACCTTGGAAATAAAAATGCATCTAGTCACTTGGCAATATGTTGCTCCTCTGCATTTTTGACCAAAAATTCGAACCACGCATTCCAAAATAGCGGCGTCGACCATAAAAAAGGGTTTCATGTATATATTGCCGTGTAAGAAGTCCTAACAGTTCTATATAATAATACAGACGTTAGCTGTCTTACGGACATCGAGACATTATTCAGTTACTTCGTCTCATTAAACTTATTCAGATTTAACTTCGAGACTATTTTTCTGCATGCTATTATTGTTTCTCATTTTTCGTGTAAGTTTATTTTTATCAGTACTCAATCTTGGCACGGTTGTGTAATTTAACTCTGTAGCCCCAACCTGGCCGGGGTTTTTCTTCGGTTTTCCTTCTGGTAGAGGTGGGCTGTGTAGGTTCTTGCCTAGGGGGTGCCGTCTATGCCAACAATTAATCTCCAATTTTCATAGTTACGATTTGTAAACAATATATTCCGAGTAATCTATAGATTGATAATAATACGCACTTGTGAAATAGTGTGTTTTTGTGTGTGTGTTTTATTTAATACAAATCTGTTGGTATTCTGTTGATATCATAGCACGTAGCTAACTATTTTTATTCTCAGACAACGCCAGATAGCTATCCTAGTATGTAATTTCGTGAGCTAATAAGTGTTTGTTTTTGGCAAGTTGATTTTTTCAACGAAAACAAATGTTTTATTTTTAAATTTTGCTTTACTAGTTACTAAAAATTAAGTCGATTAAACAAAATTTCTAGATAAAAAATTACTTTAAAATATCTCTCAAATTTCGAATGCTAAGGCCTGCTAGTTTCGTTGATTTGTTTTCAACTTTCGGGTGATTTTTGATTGCAGGTCGTGGTAAGAAAGGAAAGATGAAGGGGATGAAGAAAATGATGATGATGATGGGTATGATGATGATGGGCAAGATGGCCGTCATGATGCCCATGATGATGATGATGGCCAAGATCAAGGCCGTGAAGGCGTTGCTCATCGGCACCATCGCCTTGATCCTCGCCAAGATGCAGTTGCTCAAGAAGATGATGGGAGGCAACGGTGGCTCAGGAGGGAACGGAGGTTAGCTCACGAGGCGTCTTATCTCTTTCCTCACTTTTTTTCTTTTCTTATCCAACAGCCAACTGTCTTCTCCAGTAGTCAACAGTGACCATTGAGTGGCCATGTGTTACCGCAAATCGACCATTCATTGTATGTGGCAACAAACGACCGGGCCATTGATAGCCATTCATATCATACGGTCACAAATGGCTGTTTGGCGATACTCAATTTGGCCACACCAACGGTCATTTTACTACAGTTCTGTACAAATCTGTCAAGTCTTCTACTGGCTGGGATTATCATTCTTGAAGCAAAGTATCTGTCTAATATACGTGTTTCACTTCTTTCTAATGCATTAATTTGACAAACATAATGCCAGATAACATTCTATAGAAGACATCATTTGGGGGGCGACGGTGACAAAGACACTATAGTCACTAATATTCTCGAATTGTAATTGTTCTCTCCTTTTGGTTTATTGTAAATTAGCAATTTTTTCAGGATAATACATTCATAAAAGTACGTATTTACGAAGTAACTCCTATTAAAGTACATTGTAAAATATTATGTATACATTATATCAAGTAGCAAATTATAATTGTTCTTTTTAGGGGTAGAGACCCATATAACGATTTTGCTCAAGGGCTCAGAAATTTTAAATTCTCCTTGTACAAGAGAAAAAAATAAGATTAAAAAAATCGGTAGATACTAGGGCCCACGAACTACCAGCAGGCTGGGTGCCTGTTCTCAAACCGGTCTGCAGTGTTCGATGATCTATTACATATTGCAATGTTTTTATATAACACGTTATGCTCAATTATATCATGATCTTTATATCGAAATGAAATATCTAGTTAAGTGAATTGATGAGGATATTCTCCACCAGTGGATGTTTTCAGATTTGTATAGATGACTGTGACCAGAAAAAGAAATTACAAACTGGCATAGTTCGATCATCAACCTTGACTTTGTTGCCAACTTCTGAGGAATGCCTTTATCACGCATGTTAAATCTTCTAGAATTGTTTGGATGAATTTGAAGTAGACAACAATGTGACATTTCGAGTTGATGATTGAACTTACTACTCAAGATAACTGAGAGCTAAACTTATTTTCGTTTACTTTTGGATTATCCATAGGTGCCGACTTGCTATCTAACTAGAATTTAAGTGAGTCTAACTAAAAAAATGACTGCTCTACATTGAAATAATTGCGTTACAGCACTATCAAGTCGGCACCTTCGGATAAATTAACATTTCAAAATGTGTTACTAATATTTCTTAGTGTGTTCTGTTCTCTTCTTTGCAAAATCTATGACTGTCCTTCCCGGATGACTGAGTGAAATTTTATTTCGGTTACATTGTTTGAATGGATCCAATATGTTGTGTGTCTTGTGAGGTCCCAATGTGTTGGTGGCCAAGTGGCATCAACCCATCTCTTGCACGGTAATTATCTTGGTAGTAATCTTTTTTGTTATAGTTGGTAGAGTAATTTAAGCAAATGGACGAAATGTGCACATGCATGAGACTTCGCACGTGGTTGTTTCCCCATTCTCTTCTCATTCTCTTTTGCCTTGTCGAACTCTTGTTTGCTGCATGTTTGAGAAGTGAACGTATTAGCAGCTAATAATATGATATGTAGCACGCTAATTCGATGTTTGGAATGTGTCTAACATTTTGGAGTTTCGGATTTTTCCTTCTTCAGAAAATCTATCCACCAACGAATTTCGTTCACTGAAATGTACTTCGGTAATTTGGATACGAAGTGAACTCGGTCTGATGTATGGGCGATGCTGTAGCTTTCGGGGTCTTCTTAATACTCACGAAGTACTCATATAAGCCGTGATTTTTTTACACTTACGTTTTCTCTCTCGCATCAGTAACCAGTCTGACAGGTAATGAAGGTCGTAAGTTGTAGAGTTCCGTCGGAGCGTCCGTACGCCCTTATAGTTCCAAAGTTTGCGAACCAAATCCCGAAGTGGAAAGAGCAAAATATTTTTGCTCCACATCCTCATCACCATAAATAAAATAACGCGTATTACAAAAATTGTACAATCGCATTGACAATTCCTTGATCCACGCTCGCCAGGACGATATCCAATCGTGTAAAGAACTTTATAACGCCATATGATGTTTTGGGATCGTTGTTTCGTAATGTTGTCTCCTTTTATCTTTTCTATTACGCATTAATATAAATGAAGTATATCGTTGTCTTTTTACTTTTCAATGCTGAGAGTTAATTCTCCAAGTTTGCTTGAACCAAAAATACAAATACCAAATAACTAAAATAAATAAGTTTATCATCGTCGGAAACAGGATATTCGTATTTTTTTTTACGGGGTGGGGGTCTGTCAAGATAAGACAGTGGAAATCAGATGAACTTTAAAACAGTTTAAACGTAGGACTGAATATATTTAAATTAACTTTTACTTCAAATCTTGCATGACTACGTTCTTAGCACCATCATGAATGCACAGCAAAATTATCTGTAACTTCCAATTTCACCGACTTTCCAATTATAAAAAGAAGAATAAAAACGCCTATTAATGGATCATATAGAAATTTATTTCCATAATATGAAAAATAAAGGACAAGTTTGAGCAGGTCTCTAAAAAAATATGATATGATGAAATCTTCAGAGTTTTTTGGATGGATCAATATCAAATTTATTTCCTTCGTCCATACTGTGTTCATTATGTTGAAATTTCTATAAAAACAAAAATTCCGTAGTCATCTTAACATCGCATTAATTCAATTTGCAATTTACCCACAGTAATAACCAATCAGAATAACTTCAGCTTCATAATACATAATAAGCACGTAATCTGTTTTTAATTCAAGAGTACGATGGAAACGATAATTCTTTTGTGAAAAGATATAAATTTTATTTCTAGTTTTTTCAACCTTGTGGTTTTTTTTAATCGCGATATTCTGGCAAGATATTAAGATCCAGTTATCTTTGAATTCAAGTATATTCAGCAAAATATGAATATCGGAACGCCGAGTCTGACGTGAAAGCTTTTACTTTTGAGACTATTATCATCAAACATTGAATGCTCGTAAAAAAAATACAGTAACATTTCAAATTAGTAATGGACGAACTGACAGTAAGCGATGTATATTGTATATACTGATGCAAAACGCACAAATATTTTCGGATTTTAGCCTCTCAAAATATTTCTTGCTTTGACTTTTTTCCTTATCCTTTATGGTTTCCTTCACCAACTATCACACAAATTCACCATCTTTCCTTCGAAAGAATATCTTCTCCTTGGAGCACACGATGTGCATTTGCAAAAATATATTCAATATACTCTCATGCTCAGCTTACTGTCTATGTTGTTCCTGGGCCACTTCTCGCACTTAATTTAAATTATATTATTTTAATTTTTTTTCAATGTTTATGTTAGTGTTTATATTACTTTAAATTTTGTTGCTCTTCCAGACCGTTCCATTTAAGTAAACTGAAGGTGTTCCAGAAGATTTCTACCTCTTCAATGAACAGGGTTTTTCAAATTAAAGTCTTAAATACGCCTCACTAAACTTTACGAAATGAATTGATCATTTTGCTTTTTAAACTGGAAGAGATAATTGCGAAACGTTGCAGAATGCCAAACTTTTTGGTGATAGTTAGAACTTTGGAAAATATTTACCAAATATGGAAATTTAAAAATATGGAGTTTAGATTAAAAGGGAGATAGAAGATTGAATGATTTTTTCTATCAAATGATTGAATTCATTTGAGGTGTACGATGTTACCTAATATTTTTATTGGTACACTTGAACATATATTTTGACACCGATCTTTTCTCTAAATAGTACTACAAATTAGGGATCTCTTTTAAAATATTGGTTCAAAGTTTTGGTTCGGGATTTATTTAGAACTTGAGTTGTCTACGAAACATATTCTTTCTCGAGAAACGTATCGATACCGAGAAAAGCACAGAACTTCGACAATTCAAACTAAAAAACTAGCAGTAACCTGTTAGCATTATTTATGAAAATATTTCTATTGTTTGTATACCCGGCTAATATAACACTTTTTCTAAACCTATTCTTTTACGGTTGACGTAGTTCAAGTTCGGTTAAGAATTGAGATACTGTAGCAAAACTCCATCAAACATATTTGCATCAATACTTAAGCCATAAACACTAAGATTATCTAGTACTTTATTTAATTGTGACCGATGCTCAAGATTTTTTCTTAATGTAATGTTGAAATTTTAGTGAATTTCACTGAGGAGAAATCTCAAAATTTAATATCAGTTAGTAGATCTGCGTCGAAATACTTTGATAGAATGAAATATTTATTGTTATAATTCTCACTGAGCTCACGTCAGAATATATCAAAACATTGAGCATGATTATCTAGTTTTTCTATATCTTATATATCCATTATTTATCCAAATCGTTCTTTAAATTATACTTCTTTTCCCTCGATAACATATTTAATAAGTGTTCCCGAAGTTATATTCACGCATATTTTTGGTTTCCTGCAACGTGAGCAATTTACAATTTACTTATTGGCTATTGCGTCTGAAAGTCTAGTGAGGTATTTTTGAGATTTTGATTAATAGTCAAATGTCGTTATAACGATTTTTTAAATATTGTTCATATTGTATTTTCCCTTCTTATTCTGATCCACCAGAAGATATCGAGGTTTACATCCAAATTTTTATTATTTAAAATTCCAAAGGTAAAATAATGTGAACTATAGGCATACGCTACCTCATCTCTAGTCCACGTTATCAGGTAGCTATCGTGGATGACGGAAAATATTCTATTAACACTCTGAAAAGAACAATTTTTCACACACCTGTTCTTGCACCTCAATTGCCTCGATACTTTGCGACACAGAAGTTCAAAAGAATATGCAGATATTGAGAGGAGAGAAGAAAACAAGATATTTTTTTATTAGATAAAACGTCAGTTGACGAAAAGAATATTACTGAGTTGTGTTAGTATCGGTCGTAGTTCTATTGAAGGTAATTTTTTCACGTTAATGACTCAAGTAACTAACATTACAGCTCCCTCGTATAAAACGAGGAGTGCCATATTATTCTATTCAACTGAGATATTACTGTAACGACATTTGACTAAATTCCTTATAATTTCTTTTTCTCTAGGATGGTACATTATATAAAGAAAAATAAAGTCGCATTTCTTCGTTTTTCACTAGATCTGTACGTCCGAGATATTCAAATTTTTGAAGTTCCCTCCCGACGTTAGGTGTCCGGTGTGTGAGAACGAGAAAGACATTGTTCCCTAGATAACTCAAGTACAGGTAAAGGTTTCAAAATTAAATTTAATAGCATTGCATCCATTGTACATAGTTCTCGGGGTATAGTGGTTTGTAATTGGAAACGGAAAGATTTGTCTAAACCGTTTGCACGCGGAAGGTTTATCCAGTGGGACATTAGTTTTTCTTTGAAGCACGGAAGTGTAAAAATGAAAAAAAAATATTATTCACAATTACGAATAGTTGATATCATTAAACTTAATCATCATCGGATGAGCTCTTGTTTCAAGTATTTTAATATGAATCGCGAGATAAAAGATAAATTGGAGACAACACTATAAAATAATGACGACTCGTACATTCCCGCGAGGTCTCCTTCATGTGCACAAGTCGTGGCCGTGGGGGTTGTAGTAGTGTTTGTGAACGCCATGGTAACTCCCAGGTGAAGAGAAGCACATAGTGGTGCTGCATGCGGACGGCCATGGTGGCGGTGGAGGAGGCGGCGGCGGTCACGGTGGAGGCGGCGGCGACAGCTACGGACCCAGTGGCGGTGCCGCCGCCGGCTGGCAGTCCTCTGGAGGCCATGGAGGCGGAGGCGCTGGTGAGTGGCATGGAGGGAGGTAGAAGAAGAAGATATCACGCATCCCATTCGGACGATGGGGTGCAGGTACCCCCGCCATCAGTGGGTTCTCTCATCTTGGCATTTTCACCTCATGACTTAAGGGTCATTCACATATTAGAAGGGGAATTCATTTTGAATAATTAAAGCATAACGGTACGTATTTATTAAATAATTTCTTTTCTAAATATTAAATCCGCCACTGCCCATGGGCCCGTGATCCGAATTAATGGGATGG